>CAAKHF010022421.1:0-19547 GCA_901007745.1 Hippocampus kuda | reverse complement strand
TACTATTGCTGACTAGTAATTTTTATTCCATAGCCTGGAAGGACTGGGTTAGTGCTGACCATTAAGCTCTCTTACTCACGTGACATGCATAAAACTTGCCGGGGAATGCAGAAAATAAAACTTGAATTGGAAAAATGTTTGTGCACACAATGTGCACGTTTGTGTGAATGTTCCAACCTCCAGTGTCCTATTCACAGTATCTATTTTTTGTGATAATTGTTTTGTCATCAGTTTTCCAATGATACTAAATGGCTGACATGAAAATGTCCTCAAGGACTGAACCGAGATCAGAACAGTGCAAACCAAGTGATTTTTTTTTTTAGAAGAATGTCTGCTTCTACGACTCGTTACCGCGCACGCACGCTTACGCAGGCATGCACGTGCACGTGCATTTATTTTCTTTTCTTTTTTTAAATACTTTTTGTGAAAGTGAGACTGACAGAATGATTAGGGTGCAGTGTGCATTAACACCAAAAATATATTACTCACATGCACAGAGACACATTTATCCCCTCCTCTACACCCCTCGGAGCGACTTGAGACCAGTCCTTGATCTACTGGTCGATCGCAATCGACCTAACGGGCACCTATGGTCTAGATCAGGGGTCCCCAACCGCCGGTCTGCGGACCGGTACCGGTCTGCAGGGCATTTGGTACCGGGCCGCACAAAAAGAACTTGCCTTAATTACGTTTTATCTATTTCGGAATACGAAAGATGTTTTATTTTGAAAAATTACCGGATTCTCCGTTACATCCATCTGTGTCACGCTTGACTCACGTCAAGCCACGCTTCTCCGTCACGTGACCGATTACGCTAAAAACAAAACGTTGGAGGTCGCAAAATCAGTTAAAAAACTGCTGGAGATCGCAAATAACGGCGGCCTTAAAAGTACGTTTGAGACAACTGGATTAAAGTTATGGCTGAATACTCAGAGATCACCACAATAGCACTGTTGCTATTTCCGACATCCTACCTGTGTGAGGTGGGGGGTTTCTGCAGCAACGGTGACTAAAACAAAATTACGAAGTAGACTGGACATAAACCACACACTTGAGGTGTCATTGTCTCCCATTACCCCGAGATGGGACCGTCTAGTGGCAGAAAATCAAGCTCGGGGCTGTGGTGAGTCGTCATTTTCAAGCACTTTGAATTTGTGTTGTATCGTATTTTGAGGGCATTAAACATTACCATAGCAATCAGTGTTGTGGCCAGATTAGACGCTCCTTGTGTTTATTATTATATTTTGAAAACACCACCGTTTTCATGCAGCTCATACCATATTATTTTGTTGTATTAATCCGCCACATCTCAAATGCCGGTCCCTGAAAATATTGTCTGACATAAACCGGTCTGTGGGGCAAAAAAGGTTGGGGACCCCTGGTCTAGATTATTTCAGGAAGGGCGGAATAATGATCTTGACGAAGACAGGCCAGAAGTGAGAACTCCAACCATGGTCAATGCGGTTGAAGTTTCTCTGTTGGAATAGCACACCAAATTGTTCAGGAAGATTTTCTTCACTCCAATGTCAGCTGCCGCTGGGTTCCCAAAATGAAGCAGCCAAAACAGTGGAGCCCATCAACCAGTTGGTTTGGGAATTGCTTCCCCATCCCCTTACAGTCAAGACCTTGCGACTTCTGATTTCCATCTGTTTGGGGCCCCTCAAAGAGTTCATCAGAAGAAGACAGCTGACGGCCGGTAAACCAGCTGGCAGTGACATGTTTTGACACGCAGGCACTTCAAAATACATGCTTTTCATTGCACCTAGATTCAACGATAATGCTGGATTTACACTACATTGTTCAAATCATACAAATCAAATCTTCTGTCTTTCTTTTTTTGTAAATAGAATAAGGCATGAATTAGATAACCATTTCTAAATGTGAATAAAATTCAGATGTGAATTGGATATGTGCCAATGCAACTATAAAGTCACTGGACAATGTACAACATGGACAGACCTAAACAACCCTAAAGTGAAAAATAACAACAATAATAATAATAAAAAAAAGGTAAAAGACTAATAAATATGGCCTGAATATTGCGCATAACTGGGCACTTATTCCTGAAGTGCAATTTGCATTTCGCATGTGTCACATACAGTACACTGGCCATTGATTGACAAAGTGTATTTTGGCAGCTGATGACTTGCTTCCTCTACGAGGAAAAATAGAATTCTTTCTGCTTTTTGGGGGACTCGCATGAGCCTACAATTGCTTTTTAAAATGTACCGGTATTTCTTTTTAAAAAAATAGATATATTCGGGGCTCAAAGTACAGCCTCTCCCAGTTTTGCCCTGAGTTGTTATGCCGAAAAAATCTGTACTCATCATTGGTCCAGCAATGAAAAGTGTTGGGTGAGCCCTTCTTCACTTGCATGAGACAATATAGAACACTCAAAAGAGACTAATTTCAACAAGACCAAAAAGAGGCATTGTAATGCGAGTTAAAATTATTCATATTTGATGGTATTTTGACTGCACTACAGCATGTCGCAAACCCCTAGAAATTTTGTCTCTTCAAAAAAGCAGCAAGTAAAGCAAGTCTACCGTCTCTGTTGGTGTCCATTTGCCTGAAGATCTTCTCTGTCCTTTTCTCAGGCGTTGACTCATCCTCCGGCATCTTCATCACCGAGGACACCATCTTATAAATAGCCTGCATGAAGGCAAACAAATAGTTGGTTTATAACTTTTCCAAATCACTTTGATGAAAGTAAACCGTTTGATCCTTTATAAGAAACAAGTCATTTACAACATAAATGAAACTTTTACAAACCATTCTTCAATTTTAGGGATTGACATTACATGGTTAAAAAAGACATATTTAGAAACTGCATTTATTGTTTTTTTTTTTAACTTAAACACCAAACATTTGGAATCAATCTCAACTGACTTTGGGTGAGATGGATAGCTAGTGAGATGGATAGCTAGCTAGCTAGATCAAGAGATTGATATACAGTATATCCAGAGAAAGAGCAGGAAAGAAAGATGGCTTTGCTCTTTGAATTGAACTAACTCACATAAATGGCATCCGCTATGATTTTTGAATTTGTAATACAGTATCGGGATCAAACAGTAGATGGATCAGCAGAAAGCTGTTTATCTCACATTAAATGGCTGAGATGATTTTGAATTTTTTTTTTTTTTTTGCTGCTAATCAATGTCTGCAGTACATCTAATTTAGTAATTTACCTCTACCTTGAGATAATCACCAATAATGCACATGCACAGGCGCGCGCGCGCACACACACACACACACACACACACACACACACACACACACACACACACACACACACACTCGTTCATTGTCCTTTTAGTCAGCCAATGCTAATGTACTAACAGATGTGATGTGGTTGAATTATTTTCAGCAGTTATCCTCTAATTCATTCTTGCCAGATAATGATTTTACTGCATGTGTTTGTTGGGGGTGTGCAGTGGAGAAAATTTATGGATGGTGTGTGCGTGTGTAACACCTGAAAATGTTTTTGCCTCATGGTAATTAGTAGCACTAGCCAATTAGCAAATGTGCCCTGAAGATCAGTGAGCAGTGAATGGAGGAGGGGACTATTGATTTTACCAAGGCTGAGCTAAAAAACTAACATACTCAACACAGGAAAATAAATAAATGATTACCAATGTTTGTGGTTGCATCTTTGCCAGCATGACAACTAAATTAGGGAGTCTTTGTGTGAGTAATTAGCAAGTCTGGCGGGCTGGGGGGGGAGGGAGTTGAGCTTCACAAAGTACAGGAATGACCTGTAAAAACCTACACCAAGGGCATTATTTTCATGCCCAGTCAAACAAAAATGTATTCTATGTGCATAGCTGGAGTTGTCTTTCTTTTGGTATTTTGCTGGACTAGCGGCAATAAAGAAGGCATGTGTGCCATTGTGGGTGGTAACGCAGCCGACTTTTGGCCAATCGAAGCGTCTCCCCTCATTAACCCATTTAAATTCATTGCAGAGAAAGGCACGCGGTCTCCATAGCGGAAGGACTCGCTGGAGTACATGCAGAAGATCGCCGTGCACAAAGCGCATGTCCAGTAAAAGGAACCGCAAGAAGATGGTGATGATGTAGTCAGCCGCACATGTGACGAGGGCAATCGGAGACCACCTTCCACTCCCAAACGTCCATCTGTGTGTGACACGGTCTGACAGGGCAGAGGGGGTTTATATATTTTGAAGATGAGATACGATGAAGATTGTTGAATTTCTACAATGATTCAGGGGGGGTTGTCCCGTAGTGTTGTCATGGTGCTGTCATATTTGTGAATGAATAGGAGGGAGGCATGTGGGTGCACGGGGATGCCATTGACACCCCCACCTCAAACCCCACCCCCTTTCCCCCGAGCCTCTGTATGCCCCTGCTTTTCGCGACTTTGACAAATCTGGAAAAAAATTTGATGGATTCATGCAGAAAGATGAGCCTTTGCCAAAGTGATGGCAAGGCTAAAGCTTCCAGAAAACAAGTATCTGCTCCCGAACAAGCAAGCTCATCGGGTGAAAGCACAGCGGAGATTATTATACCGTATCACTGCAAGTAAAGGATTGCAACTCAATATTCAAGGATTTCAGCCAAATAGCAAAATAAAGATATACAGAGGCACACAAGTCTGTTCCATTTTCAGAACATAAGGTTTGACCACAAAACATTGGTTAATTTTTGAGTCCACTTCTGTTCTCGGTTTATGAACAGACAGAAAGATCAGAATTTACTCAATGGGATAAATGATACATTCCTTCCCCACATAGTAAGATGGAGGGGAAAACATGGAATCCAAGGAGAAAGAAAGGAAGGGACAGTGCTGCACAAGCAATATCTGTATTAAATGCAAATCAAAATACCCACAGAAAGAAAAATATGCATTGACCAAAAACCATCGTGATGTCCACAGCAACAAAACGCATACAACTGTAAATGCATATCAAATCAAAACTGTGTCTACTATTATGCAAGTGGAGGCACGAGAAATACTTGTTCACATATCCAGTACACCTACGTGCAGTATTGCTCAAGGACATACAATACATGAATGCTAACAATCTCTGAACCAGCTGTGTGACGGTCCACAAGAGCCACTTTGGGACTTGATACTTGATTCATTCAAGGCAAAAGGCAATTTCTCCCGCATAGTAACTACCAATTTCTGATCTCCATGCTAATTACCTGTGGCACTGGTCTGATGTGTTTCATCTGCAGCAGCATTTGTATCTATTGGTTTGGCGTGTTGTGACCATTTTGACTTGTCTAATTCAGGGGTGGTTGCAAAATGATTTCAAAACCCTATGGAGTGATACGCCTTGTTGAAAAATTTCACATTGGATGCCATAACAAAACTAGCTATCATTTCTTTCTTTCTTTCTTTGTTTAGCATGTCAGATACATGTTAATTTTCAGGTCATGTTTTACAGTTACAGAAAACAGGTTCAATACTTCTGTCCTGTGTCTGACTCGGTTGTCTGCAATATTAAAGTGTACCTGTGGTGGTCAGAAGGAAAATTACATGTGGGTCATCAAGAAAAAACTGCATCAAAATGTGTTTTTGGCTACACTGGTTGTATTAAAGCAAGCTAAAAATAGCTCGCCGAACCTATTTTTTGAGACACTATGGCAGTTACTGCGTTGAAAGCCGTCTTGGCATGGCTGTCTCCCTAATTCAAGGCGGCACTTTCTCCGTTAGATTCTGACGAATCGGAGTCATACTCGTAATTCTCCAGAGTTAATACTGACGGAAGGTCCATCAATCTGTTACTGACGACAGCTGTTTTGCTAACTCCGTTTCATATGAGGTTGGTGCTGCACATAAATAATCAGCTGGCGCGTGCAAAGGATGGAGCTGGGTCATGTGACATCCTCTCCGTTTAATTAAATAAACATATACATTTAACCAGCCACCTACTGGGCTGGACTTTTTTTTCTTCTTCAGTTTCCGAAGACCTTTTCTATAAAGCCTCATTAGGGTCGCCAAGTGAGAGAAGAAAAAAAAAACAAGAAAAAACTATAGATTCACATCTATAGGCAAGCAATCTGTCGTGTAATTCAAGAGCAACCGGTGGGCGCAAGGGACGACCCAGTCAACGACTTGACCTCACATCCATTCCTACCACAGGGGCCTTGCATTAAAATGAACCGGGGGGGGGGGGGTTGATTTGAGCAAAAAAAAGACTTGACACAAAAATGGGAACGCCTGGTATTTATTAATATTGCTCATTTTCACATCGATAGCGAGAGATGGGCCACCAGAGGTAGACTTTCACCTCAGCCACTGATCCAATATCTGTAATAATGTTTATCTTTTTCCCATAATAATACATTTGACAAGTCTTACTCAAAAGATATTCTACATTCATTGAGCAAGTAGAAGTTGATTACCATTTTGGTTGATTGACAATATATTTGCAAAAGTATTATTTGATATGAAAGACTGAAGAAGCATTAGCCTCTGGAGAATGTACTCTTCACCTTATTCAGCTTTGCTTATCCGTGGCCTTCCAAAAGGCAGTCCTGTTGCCCAGCAACCTTTACTGCTGTGCTTTACAGGCAAAGCTGCAATAGATTTCCTGCTTTGCGCATCCATCATTTCACATCTGAGTTATTTTATTTATGTAAAGAGACACACGCATTAAATGTTATTTAGTCTGTTATGCAGTAACAATTCAAGTATGAAGATGTAGTTAAATACAAAATAAACTGAACTGGCTTGGATTTTCAATGACCAATGGAATTCCCATCTACAGGAAGCCTTGGAAATGTGTTTTGCAGAAAACACAACAACAGCAACAAAAGCAAATGGACTGTAGATATTTTTGAAGAACCTTAACCCTTGACAAACTGACACAGAACACTACGGAAGAGGATTAGGTTTTTTTTCTTCATTGGCCCTAATCCTCTTCCGTAGAACACCAACACAGGGACAAGGCACAAATGACATCATCTGATTCAAACAACAGACACTTTTAATTATGCATCAATAATAATAATAATAATAAGGACCCACAAATAGCGGCACAGTGACGAGTGGTTGGCGCGTCGACCTCACAGTGCAGAGGTACTGGGTTAGATTCCAGCTCCTGTGTGGAGTAAGCATGTTCTCTCCGTGCCTGCGTGGGTTTTCTCCGGGTGCTCCGGTTTCCTCCCACATTCCAAAAATATGCATGGCAGGTTATTGGAACACTCTAAATCAGGGGTGGCCAACCAGTCAGAGACGAAGAGCCAATTTTTTTACTGAGTTTCTGCAAAGAGCCACATCAAACCATTCCTCGCGCACACGCGTGTGTGCGCACGCACACACACACACGCTACGCACTCATGCGGGTGCCCACCAGTGCACTCGCGCACGTATGCACGTACACCACGATGAGCAATAGTCGGAACGGCCGAAAATGAATGAAAGCTCAAGATACAAACAAACAAATAATAATAATAATACATTTCATTTGTAAGCGCCTTTCAAAACAGTCAAGGACACTTTACAATCAAAACAAGAACAATAAAAGCACAGATAAAATTATAAATAATAAAAGGAGGGATGAATTTAAACTGAATATGCAATTTTAAATAGCTGTCGCCAGCAACATTGCTGTCGCAAGGAGCGGCCAGGCCGGCCAACTCGCCGTGGTCCGCGGATCGGCCGCCGTTTCTGTCATTGTCTCTGCGTGGCCGGCGGGAGGACGACCAAAAGGAGGTGATGCCCCTGGAGACATTGAGGTAGAAGCCCCGACGAGATCCGTGGCGGATGCACCCCCAGGAAGGACGAGGAGCGACGCCCAGAAAGCGGTGCAGCGCAGGCGGGGAGCCTGACCGAGGACAACCGTGTGACGACCGACGGTCCAACACCACAACAAACCGCGACAGGAGTGCAGGGACTGCCCCATGACGAGAGCAAACCGCAAAAAAAAAAAAAAAAAAAAAAAAAACCGCTAAAAAAGAATAATTGCAAAATTTTTTTAAAAAAAAAAACGCTAAAAAAAAGAAGAATTGTGGGTGAGCAGCGGCAGCCAGACGCGCCAGCGTTCACTCAACCCGGAAGTGTGTGTTACCGATGTTAGATGCCATGTCAGACTTTTTTTTTTTTTAATCTTTTTTTTTTTTCCCCCACGCATTTCCTCCTTCCACCCCTTGCGGTCGACTTGGAACCAGTTTGCTGGCTCCCGGTCGATTCTGATCGACGTATTGGGCACTGCTGCCTTAAAATCAGAGGCAATTCGCTGACGAGCTTAGCACTTAGCGGCGTTGTTTGCGCATGATCGGTGATGCAGTCATCTGATTGGTTGCCTCTATGTCAATCAAGTAACGGGATTAATGATATGCTGACTAGCTCCACACTTAGCGCCGTTGTTTGCGCATGAGCGGTGATGCACTCATCTGATTCGTTGCTCTCTATGTCAATCAAGTAACGGGATTGATGATAGGCTGACGGAGTTCGTTCTGTGAAGTTGGCACCTTGTTTGAATGGCATCGCCGCTGCCGAGGCGTTTTCGACGCTTGTCGCGTGAGAGCCTGGGAGCCGCATTGAACCAGCCAAAGATCCGCATGCGGCTCGCGAGCCGCGGGTTGGCCACCTCTGCTCTAAATTCTCCTTAGGTGTGAGCGTGGATGGTTGTTTGTCTCTGTGTGCCCTGCGATTGGCTGGCAACCGGTTCAGGGTGTACCCTGCCTACTACCCGAAAACAACTGTGATGGGCTCCAGCACACCCCGTGACCCTTGTGAGGATAAAACGGATCAGAAAATGGATGAATGGATGGGACCCAGAAATAATAGCAAGGACAGAATTCCAGAAACAAGGAGGCGCTGCACCTCACTGCAGGCTTTGTCCCCAAATGATCTGAAGTTAGTTACATGTCTGTGTTTTGGGGTCAGCAATGCATGGAGAGAAGTTTTGAAAACTGTCCACATCTTGATGGGGAGGAGCCACTGAATGGGAATGAGGGTGGCGGTGATATTCTGCCAGGCTTTTGGGAACTCTTGCAGTGAAGTTCTGGACGGACTGAAGCCTCGCCAGGACCTTGCTAGAGATCCCGTGTGTGCTCCCAGTTCTCCGTTGCAGTTGTTCAAACGAGAAGTTATCGAGGTGTACAGAGGGGGGTTCTCTTTGCTTCAATGAGGAATTGTTGTTGCAACTGCCTTCCATTTTCGATACTTGTCCTCATTAAGGTTGTGGGAAGCTTTTGTTTTATTTTCCTGTTTTTCTAGACATTCTCCAAGCTACTGTGTGTGTGACTCATCGGGGATGAAATTGACTGCGAAGACCCTTTCTACTTTCTTTCGATCTCAGTAAGAGCTCAAGTTCATGCTTTATATGTGAATTAAGAACACTCAGAAAGGGAGTGTGGACAGCACACTGGATTAATCACCTTAAGATTTTTGGTTCATCATCTCATAGCTTCCTTTTGAAACTATTGACATCAAATAGTGGAGAGGATTTGATTTTGGAGTTGGGAGGAAATAGTTCAGCATTTTAATTCCCACATTCTGCAATTTTCTAAAACAAATGTGCTTTCACCCTGTAAGGTACAAGTCATTCGACTTTTTGCCATCTTGTTTTATAGAGATAAAGTATTTCCCAAAAGTTATTTCCCCAAATGGTCTGTGACTGAATAGCTTTTGTGTCTATCATGAATCATGACGTCTTGATTGTTTTCATCTGGCAGCCAATTACATGGTTTTTTTTGTTAGTTTTTTTGTCCTGTCTTTTCTAAACCAATCCTTATTGCCTCTGAACGCAATACTGACCACTTCAATTGTAGACTGATTGCAGTACGCCTGTGGGACAGTAAAGGCAACAGAAGACAGATGACTCAATCTCCCTAATGGCCAGGCTAAGTTTAATTTGGTCTCAGTTCAATCAAGTTGTACATTTCAGCGTCAATGTCTTTTCTTTAAAAATCCAAAACACCTTTACAGCTGAGGAGGTTGTCACATACAAATCAATTATTTGGTAACGATGAATGAATGCTGCACTAAAAGAAAGAACATTTCAAAGCCAAATCAAGTCATCATTCTTCATTGGCTTTTTAAAATTGAAAAAAAAAGAAGAGTGATACAACTCATGACTTTTTTTTTTTTTTGCTATTGCTCAAGTGAAGGTTGCTGTACAGCAGTGGTTCTCAATTATTTTCTGTCATGACCCCCATCCCCTAGGAAGAGGAAAACATCTCGCCCCCCCAACCCCCACATGGTTATAAATAGTATCATTTGTCTATAAAATTGTTATAAGTACACCTTTGCATAACACTGTATCCTTATTAACGTATAAGAGAATAAAAAAGAAAGAAATATGGACCAACTTTATGGACCAACTTACAACAAAGAATAGCTTTAGTAACTGGAACAGAAAAGATTTAAAGTGCATCTGAAATCTGAAATTCAAAAATAAAATTCCATCCTTAAATGTCTTTAAGTGACGCCTTAACCCTTGTGGACCAAAACATCCCATAACAGGACTGTTGACGTACAAACTAAAATTATGTCATGATCTATTAACATGTTGAAGGCGCTAACTTGTCCATATTGAATAGTCCAAATTCAATGTTTTTGTTTTTTACTTATATGCAAATGATAGTTACTTATACCCATAGCACAATACTGCTTTTTATTGCTTTGATGTCCATAGAGGGCACCAACCTCAATAAGTAAATAGAAACTATATATGTATGGATAGGTCTGACGCCACTGAACATTTTGAGTGGTCGCAAGAAAAAAAAAGGATTTAGAAATGACTTCGATATTACACTTTAAAGCCACCATTCCATTATGGTGCCTTTGTCCGATGTGTCGTTAAAAAAAATCAACGCACAAGGGTTAATTTATTTGGCTTCATGCTATCCGCTGCCAATATTTTTAGACACAGTAATTAGACACCAGTATTTCCTCATCTCCCATCGTAGTCACAGTGAAGCCAAGCGCTGCATATGCTTCGTCATATTTCCTCGGCTTAGCTTTCGGGAGACTTTCGCTTATCTCTTATCTCCGTCTCTCTCCGCCTGTCAACTTCGTGTCTACTCATATTCTGTGCTGTGTGCAAAGCGCGCATGCTCATTGCAAACAAAACACAGAGTGAATGCTCCCTCCGCACACACTGCCAATGAGACCGCCACTGCCCCCTAATGTAGTGGAGGTGCAATTGCACTTTATTCTAGGACAGTAATAAAAATATCAAAATAAAAAAGCATGTTCCCCGAGGTCAAACGCGCCCCCCTTGACGAAGCCTCGCGCCCTACCTTGGGGGCCCCACTATTTGAGAAACACTGCTGTACAGCAACCAGATATCCTCCGCTATCTGAATGCTAAGATTCAATGGGAAACGCTACAGGCATGTGGGCTGACAATTACTATTTATGGTGCGGTGTTGCCCTTTAAGCAGAGACTATTTGAACACAAACAGCAGCACATGTAGACTGATATGTAAAAATACTCACAGGCCTTTGTTCTTTATCCTCTGCAAAGAAACACTAATACTGAGCCATTCTGAGAAACCGAGACAGAAGCTGAGTCTCCAATACAGTATTGTGTGTCTGTCTTGTATTCTCTCTGGGTGGCCCAGGCCCACATATGCCGGAACGAGCAGCAAAATCTGCCTTGATGTAGAAAGTGTGCCAAAAGTGGATTCATTCGATTGAATTATGGTATGCTATTTACTGTATCAAAAAATACAATAGAATGTTTTTTGGGGTTTTTTTCTGGAGTCTGCAACTTTCATTTTAATATGTGGAATGGAGGTACGAGTGTTTTGGGTTAGGAACGTGGTTGTTTATTGAATTCAACTTGTATTTTAAAGCCCCACTGTCTATTTCTCGATGTAAAGCAGGGACTTTGTTGTGATGACCGTCAACAGGGAAAAGCTGAAAGTGACTTCTTCTTTGTTATATTAATTGAACATAAAATAAATATCATTTATTAAATAAATACGCAGGCAAAGAAGTCATGGTCACAAAGCCAGTCATATAGATATGTTTGTGCCTGTACATATGGTATATATATTTTATTTTTCGCAAATAATTGTGAGTTTTCTTTTCGTTAAATGATGACTGAAAATTTATATTTTTTGATATTGAAAGTTTTTACATATTTTTGATTAAACATTTAAGTGTTCTATTTGTGTTCCACTGTTGGTGTTGGCGAGTTATTATGTGGCCATGTTTCCCCTAGTTAACCCTTTTAGGGACAGCGATCACTACAGTAGACAGCTTATGTTATCAGTTTACAGGTTATCATCATTGGTGCATGAGAGTGTTAATTTAAAGATAAAGCAAATAAATATTAATGAAACCCTGCTCTGTATCCCTTTGTGTTGTGTCTTTCCTTTGTCTACTATGTTGGCAGACTTGTGTGAGTCTCGAGTCTTTGTCGGTCTTTAAATCTCATCTATAAATGCTTAACAAGGCATAAATAGTGCTCACTTTGGATGAGCTCACACAGAATACATAATGATTGGTAAGTGCTTTGTAACTACCTGAAATGATGGATTTGTGTCTTAAATGTCTTATTCACACTTATTATCAGAAAACAAATGTGTGTTTTTATAAAACATCTGCTAACACGCTCGCGAACCATTAGTGCATGTCTGAATAGTTAATGTGTAAGTGCATATCTAAATAGTTTGTTCAACATTTGCGTCCGTTTTGTAAATGACCACT
The DNA here is from genome assembly GCA_901007745.1 of Hippocampus kuda. Classification (NCBI taxonomy): domain Eukaryota; kingdom Metazoa; phylum Chordata; class Actinopteri; order Syngnathiformes; family Syngnathidae; genus Hippocampus; species Hippocampus kuda. Next base: position 6,912 of record CAAKHF010022421.1, on the reverse strand, counting down.
GACAACTTCAAAATAACTGATTGGGAAATGATGCAATACATAATCTACAAGTGTTGAATCAGTCATTTAGTCTAAAAAGAATAAACATGCAATGATTAAGCATGTTTTAGATGAGCTTATGAATGACGAGTAAAACATTTGCACCCGTGTTTATTAAGTACAGACTAGTGATTGTCCATGTTACAAACATGGTTTATAAATGATGAATTCAGTATTTACTAATGCTTATGAGTGTGGAATTATTAGAAAGTGTTTCCGACAAAAGTTCCTGGAGGCAGCTGATTGGTAGACACAAGTAACAGGGCTGATGAGAAAAGGTGTAAAATGACGCAAAAAGGAGCACTAGGAAAATATGACAAAAGATTAAACAAAGCGAAACCTAATCAAAACAAAGTCGACAATGACAAAGAGCATCCCCAAAAGAATGCGAGACATTGAGATCAAACATGAAGAATCGTGTACTTCAGCACAACGGCAAAATATCATGCCAGCAAAGAAAAGGGGGGCAAAGGTTTTGCTGCAATAGAGTAAGTACTTTTAAAAAGCTGATGACTTTTAAATCACTTTCTTCTGGTTTGACCTGGGTGATAATGCGTGTCATTGACCCATTTTGTCTTCGTCCACCAGAATTGAAACCATTTTCACCACCTGAACATTGGTGGAGCACACACAAGTAGATATGCAACCAGCTGGTACGGACGGTGAGTAATACAAGCAGAAGTATTTCCTTAAATTCATTGATTAAAATAAAGAAAGGGAAAGTACAATTGCACACCGAATTATTGGATTGATGAATATCAGGGGCCCTTCCCTCAACATTCACTTTGCACCAGGCGGATTTGAATATTGACTCAAGGACGCCGTCAGCGTGCAGCAAATTACCTGCATCGATCACTATGACCTTCAGGGCTGCACTACTGAACTCAAAACAGAAGAGCAGACCTTCCCATTTCTCATTTGGAGCTGAAAGAGCCCTGACTTTAGGTCTTCAGTCACACTACAGAAGTTAAGTGGGGCAGAGCAAACTGGCTGATCACAACTGTGGCTTTTCAAACCTCTGAACTATTGATTTTTCTAAAGCCCAGGGAACAGAGTAGACTGTAATAAAAGACCTCCAAATAAATCATGTCTTTCTCTCAGCTATCTCTGATGGGTCAAAGAGAACAGGAAGCCATAGGCCAACACAGTATTTAATTAATATCATGAGGTCAATGCATATTTTTACCTGCTCTCATTTTGCTCTCAAAGAGCAGTATTAAGTGGTACAGTAAGTTCGTCCACGTTTTACAGCTCGACTTTGGTTATGACCCAACCCAGATGTATTTGGTAATAAATACTTGTGACGTCTGTGTTGGAAGAACAAATATTAAGCATAAATTTACCATTGTGATGGACAGATTTTGTTTGGGTGCAATGAAAGCAACGTTGAACCTTTTGGCCATATTCCAAAAGGTTTGCTTGGTGCGTATCAACTTGGGTTACATTGTGTTGTGGGAACGAAGTACCTCCTTTGTAAATTGCTACATTCAATGGACTGATAAATATATGAAAAAAACAAAAACACACAAACAAAAAAAAAAAAACATTGAGTGGTTTGGAATAGCTGAAAAAGTGCTCATAACCGTTCAATAGCTGACCATGAAAATTTCTTGCACACTGAGAAACATAAGTTTGTTAGGGAGTGACAACCTCAACGCTTTACATTTTACACATATTTGAAAAAACAAAACAAAACAAAAAACGCTGCCCCTCGATCATGCCTGCGATCATGACATTGAAAGTATTTTAGTTGTCCTTCAATGTATTTGTTGAAATTGTGTAAAGTTGCAGATTCATTTAATTTTGAGCGTCATCTCACCACAAAATATGAGATGACCTTGTTTCTGTCATGATCCTGTTCTTGTGTGTCTCCAGCAGGTGGCAGATGAGGGCCTTCCCTTCAATGTGCACACCTGCTGCCAATGTTCATTAGCCAAGTATTTAAGGACTGACAAGCGGCCTCCAGTTAGTCGGATTATTTGACCTTGTTGCTGTTCTCGCTCAAGTATTTGTTTTCTAGACCTCTCTCTCTCTCTCTCTCTCTCTCTCTCCCCCCCATCTCTTTCTCATCAGTTATTCTTGCTCCCTTAGTTCCACGATTTTGTAAGTATCGTCTTTGTTTCGTCATTCCATTTTGGTTTTGTCGTGTGAATTGGACTCTTGTCACTTTGTTCGGCATTCTCCGTGTAAGTATTTCCTTGCCTTTTGCAAGCACTTTTTGTGTTGTTTTTCCTTGTTCGTGTTGACCAGCAATTTCTGTTTATACTTTGTCGGTGCGCTTTTGTTCTTGTCAATACAGTCATACCTCGGTTTTCGACCATAATCCATTCCAGAAGGCTGTTCGAAAAGCGATTTGATCGAAATCCAAAACTATTTTATTAGCCCACGATTAGGGGCTAAGACATGATGCAGAAATAACATAAAAACAGTCAGATTTGCGTAAATCACAACAAACACGTCACTTCCTGATGTAAGGAAGCCGAGAGGAGTCAAGTGGCGTATTCGGGTTTGCTCAATTTGGTCGAAAACCGGTTTTCGGTCGTAAGCCAAGGCGTAAAAATCTCGAGTTTTCTGGTCAAAAATGGTCGACAACCGTGCCGTTCGAAAACCGAGGTTTGACTGTCCATGCTTTTCAGTGGCGGATGCTGGTCTGTCAAAGAGGGGAAGCTCAATTTTGGCCGACATCATAAAATGTCTCCGTTTATTTATACATGAATTCTACTTTCCGTTCCTTTTCAAGAAAATGATCTGTGACCCTGTCATTCCAACAAGGCGTCTTTTCCAGGGACTTAATTAGTGTCCTACAACTACAGGAACTACAATAAAACCCACCAGAAATAAAAGATTAATTTGTCGCTAGTTGTTTACAACAAAGAGTGCCACTGAAATGATTAGAAGTCTCCAGCTCAACTCAGAACAAAATGCGAATTGAAAAATTGCTCACACCGACGCCTACACTAAAAGGTCAGTGATTGGCTCATTTTGATGTCAATCAAACTGGCACACAGGCTCAGACAGATCATCCAATCTGATGCAGAAAAGCCTGGCGTCTGGTATCCTCCCACTGCCATCCAGTCCCAGAGACGTCGAGCGTCCGTTGGCGGGACAAAAACCAGCTTGTATCCAATGACTCGTCTCCGTTCAACGCAATGGGACAACCTACCCTGAACTGTCGAGATGCTCAGCGTTCGGGCAGTAGACGCTCTGCGGATGCTCAGCGTCCACCGTTTAAAGCACAGCGAAGCTGCGGGAATGAATGAAAAGGGAGTCGTGTCGTAACCAGTAAGAAGAAGCTGATTCGGAACAAAAGTTGAGCACGTTGTAGCGCTTATTTAGTCAATGACATGTACACACAATGAAATGTATATTCATATATTTGATCACTTATTCTTTGACATTTTAGGGGAAGCCGAGCTTCCCTTGCAGTCCGAGAGCAATCGCCACTGATGTTTTTGTTACGGAAATTCGTTTGGTGTCTACGTTTGTGGGATCCGATTGCTATTCAGTTAGTTCCGAACTGTGACAGTTTCAGCAAACTGACATAATGTACAGTATTAAGCTGCTGTTTGCCAATACAGGTAAGCAAGAGAGGTTTCAAAACAACACTATTATCCTTTAATTTGTGTATTTTCCGTAGTATACACATTGCTCTCCAAACACATCTCCTATGATCCCCGATAAAGCTCCCACATGCCTTTCCAGATTTTCTCCATTAACCCTAGTCCAACCTTACTCAGCTTGCAATCACTTTCCACACTGAGAAGAAGACACAGGCCAGCCAAGAAGCGCTTGCTCACTCTCCCTGTATTATGAAAGGACAGAGCCCCGGTGCTAATTGGTTTTCATTTTGATCTTAGGCAGCCTTTGAATACGTCTCCCTCCCTGGGGTGCAATAAGAATGGCCCTGACCACTATAATTACCAACCACTGTGGCGAGAGAGAAGACGAGAGAGAGAAGGAGAGTGGTTGAGCGACTGGAGAGAGAAGCGTGCTGAATGATGTGAGAAAAAGTAGCTGGGGGGAGAGTGAGCAACCGAGAGAGAGACCGAGAAATTCATGGGACATGTCTGACTTTAAAAAGCAATGCATCCAACATGTTCTTGAGACGGTTCCAAAAATGTTCTGCACTCTTCCAACAGCTCTATTTTGGCACTGGTAAAGAGTTTGGATCATTATTGGACACTTACTTTTCACTGTATAGATACTTGAGATATTAATATACTGTATCACTCGTTGCTGTTCAAATACGTTAAGTTTGTTGCCAGGTTCATCTTAACATCAGCCACTGTCACATATTTTATATCGTGATGAAGTGGATTTTTTTTTTTTATGTCACCCCGATGTTTGAGACAAATGGTGATATTATGGGGAAATTACTTTTTAAAGGCTTGCATACAAACAGATGGATATCTGGAGAGCCTTGCCCACCCATCAAGTGCCAAATTCATTCATGATGCTGAGACAGCAGACTTGACATTGCGAGTCTGCAAGAGTTTTTAATGTCAATGACTGATTCTCACCAAAATGCAATTTAAAAAATACAACAATTATAGTCTGGAAGTATTAGAACAAATTTTCCACTTTCTTACATGATGTTAACATCGAAATTGTGATGTTAGTGGCACATAAAACAAATAAGCAAAATAAAATCAGTGACAATCAGTCAGTTTGGTTTTTTTTTCTGAAAAGGTGACGGAATGTTTCCACTCTACGAATCAACCTGTGAATAAAAAATATTGCAAATGTTTATATTTTCAGACTGATTATTGCAAAATTTATTTTTATCCACAAATATTTTGGTGACAATTGATCAAGGTTTTGGAATGTAGCGGCTCGTATGACAATTCTGAAGTTCGTAGGCTGGCTGCATTTTCAGCCCATGCGCTGCAACTCCCTGGGAATACTTACAGATGCCAAACGACATTTTTATAGCACCATAAACCAGGAAAGAAGTCCGAAATTTACAGTATAGCCACTTTATGGATTTAACTTATTGTTGTTATTTTGGATCCTGTTTATTCACACTGCCAACAACCATGCACGAGACACGCTGTGTATGTTTCCATCAGTCATCAGCAAAACGAGCGTGCGTGACTGAACTGTCGGGAGGTACTTGACCGAGTTAGTGATGGTTGAAAACTCACTTCTGTCAGTGCCTACAGTGCATTCCCCCCCCCCCCCAAGATTGTCGTCGTTCATCAGCAAAATGGGTGACTGTCAGTGACGGACTGACGGACAATACGGTCAATACTGGCGGAATGCCCACCTTTGACATTTGTGATTACTGCCATAACCTAGCTTGTCAGCACGGTGGACAACTAGCTAGGACATCCACGTCGCAGTGCTGAGGTTGAAGGTTTGAATCCAAGCTCTGGCCTTACTCGTGTGAAGTTTACATGTTCTCTCCGTGCCTGCCTTAGTTTTCTCTGGGTACTCTGGCTTCCTCCCACATTCCAAAAACATGCATGGTAGGTTGAGCGAACGCTCTAAATCAGGGGTCCCCAACCGCCGGTCCGCGGATCGGTACCGGTCCGCAGCGCATTTGGTACCGGGCCGCACAGAAAGAGCTTGCCTTAATTCCGTTTTACTTATTTCGGAATACGAAATATGTTTTATTTTGAAAAATTACCGGATTCTCCGTTAAATCCGTCTCTGTCACGCTTGACATCCGTCTGCGTCACGTGACCGATTACGCTTAAAAAAAAGACTTAAAAAAATTAGTAAAAAAACTGCTGGAGACCGCGAATGACGGCGACCTTAAAAGGACGTTCGAGACAACTGGATTAAAGTTATGGCTGAATATTCTGAGATCGTCACAATAGCACTGTTGCTATTTCCGACATGCTACCTGTGTGAGGCGGGGGTTTTCTGCAGCAACGGCGACTAAAACAAAATTACGAAGTAGACTGGACATAAACCATACACTTGAGGTGTCATTGTCTCCTATTACCTCGAGATGGGACCGTCTGGTTGCAGAAAATCAAGCTCGGGGCTGTGGTGAGTCGTCATTTTCATGCACTTTGAATTTGCATGGTAACGTATTTTGAATGCATTAAACATTACCATCGCGATCAGAGTGTTGCGGCCAGATTAATTTAACCCTTGTGCCTCGCAGGTACACTTCCTGTACACCTGCATGCGTTGTGTTGCAAAAACAAATGCATGCCACAGGTTTGAAACCCATGCATGGCATGCATTTGCTTTTGCAACACAACACATGCAGGTGTACAGGAAGTGTACCTGCGAGGCACAAGGGTTATACGCTCCTTGTGTTTATTGTTATTATATTTCGAAAACGCCACAGTTTTCATGCAGCTCATATCATATTATTTTGTTGTATTATTTCCGCCACACCTTAAATGCTGGTCCCTGAAAATATTGTCTGACATAAACCTGTCCGTGGGGCAAAAAAGGTTGGGGACCCCTGCTCTAAATTGTCACTCAGGGATGGCAATTTTCCGAGGATACGCGGAAATCCGCCGTTTTATTTCTTAAATTGATAATTTTTGTGAATCGTCTAAAGGGCTGTTCACACGGCACACATTTGCTCCGGCGCTGCACCGATATATTTTGTTGCGATATATTTTACACCGGACCAAATTTTGTGGAGCGTTCACACGTGCAAAGCCGCTGAGCGTGACAGCACCGGCACAGCGTCGGCGCAGCCCCACTTGCGTTCACACGGCAGTTTCTGTAGCGGAGCAAAACGACAGAAAACAAATGAGCTGTCGTGTTGGTTCTTTTTTAAACATATACACAACTCAAGCAACTACAGTACAGGCACGTCCTTCTCCTTCTCGGTCTCCGTGCCTTCTGCTCGAGAGTGACCGCCCCCTGATAACGTAAATCAACGATGACTTCAATGACACTCAG
>CAAKHF010022420.1:5973-16232 GCA_901007745.1 Hippocampus kuda | reverse complement strand
AACAATACTTTGTTGTTGTTGTTGTTGTTCAAACACAGGAAATGTAAATACCTGTACACCATTTCAAATGAATTTAACTCCACCACCAAAACAGTATTGCTCGCTATGACCCAAACCCAAGTCACACGTCATTTCTCTACAGAGTAAACTAGTGACAAGAGCACAAGTGAGAAACATTTCCACTCATATCCTCCTGACTACCAGGAAAAAAAATGTTGTCCAATCACATTTATTTTGAAATTCCCCAATCTATGTGAAGTAATTGGACTACTCCAAAAGAAATTTTTGAAATCCCACTACATTTTTTAAACAGGCCCAAATACACTTAAAACAACTCAAACAACACTTCAACGTGTTCATAAGAGTCTTATAATTAAAATGCCAACAACATTTCAAGACAAAATGTGTTTGATAAAAAGTATTACTTTTCCTCTTCCCATAAAAAGTGCTTGCACTGAGGGAAGGCATTTTCTTACTTTTTCTAACCCCTACAAATTTGATATCATTGGAAAGCACTGAATGTCCTCTTTCGAGTAACAAAAGGAGTTAATGCGTTTGGATGCACTGGGTGGGAGATATTTAGGTTCACAAATGTCCTCTACAGAGGACAAATTTGAACTACTGGTAGTCAGGAGGATATACCAAATATGTTCCATGTAGGAAGTTGATAAGCCTCTGTATTGCACCCCACGCCATCCCAAAAAAAGAATACAAATCCATCCATCCATTATCTGATGAATATCCTCACAGAGGTTGCAGGTGTGCTGAGGCCTTACCCAGCTGTCTCTGGGCAGTAGGCGGTGTATACCCTGAACACAGGGACAACATAGACAAACAACCATTCACGCTCAAAATCACAGCTAGGAACAATTTAGAGCATTCAATCAACCTACCATGCATGTTTTTGGAATGTAGGAGGAAACTGGAGTACCTGGAGAAACCCACGCAGGCACGGAAAGAACATTGCAGAAGAATCTTGCAAACTCCACGGAGGAAAGCCGGGGCCAGAATCGGATCCTAGACCTTTGCACTGTGAGGCAGACGTGCTACTCATCAACCACCGTGCTGCCAAATACAAATACATGTATTTAAAAATTTTTTTTTTACTCGTCGACTCACCCGCAATGGGTAACAAAGCAACTCAGGGAATAAAGTCAAAACTGCATAAACATAAGTTGCTTAACTTGTCTGACAACAAGACTCGACAGCCAAAATGAACCGGCTAAGACTGAACAAAACCTGGGAACTAAATCTGAACAAAGAGACTAGAAATCTTATTTTAATTTTTCAATCATGAAGCGGTCGGTGAATGTGCACATGAACTGGTTGGGTTCGCTACCTCGAACAAGGTTAAGAACCACTGCTCTAAATTGTCCCTAGTGTGTGTGAGTGTCAGCGCGGATGTTTGTTTGTCTCTGTGTGTCCTGCGATTGGCTGCCAACCGGTTCAGGGTGTCCCCCGCCTACTGCCCGAAGACAGCTGGGATAGGCTCCAGCACCCCCCGCGACCTTTGTGTGGATAAAGCGGGTCAGAAAATGGATGGATGGCTGCTCTTTCTCTCTCTCTCTCTGCCTTCACATTCATGTTGTGGGTGGTGGCCGGGCTAGAGTTGGTGGAGGCAGACTAGTATGGTTGTTGTTGCTGTCATCACTATAACTGTTGTTGTCATGTCAGTTGTTGTGCCCATTGTTCTCTTAGCCCTCCCGCTGCTTCTTCAACCTTCTATCCTGTTTTTCCTCTCTAATGACTGTACCCTGTGGCCTTCCATTCAGGCAGACAGTCCCACAACACATCCTGTGGTTACTTTCCTAGAGGGACTTGTTTCTTGCCTCTGTCATTAAGTGCTTGCCCATGGAGTTCAGTTGTTTTTTTTTTTTTTTTCACATACATGTTAATATTTACCGGACAGGGCAGGGGCAACTGGCGGCACGAGGGCTGGATGTGTCCCGCACGCACTCTTGGAGTAGCCCTCAATTGATTTTTGAAATAAAAAATGTTGACTGTTGCTGAGCTGCTGAAAGATGTAACACCAGTGCCACAACAGGATGGCAGATGTCACACACCAGCGCCTCCAACCCTCAGGCTATGAATGCGAAAAGAAGGGTGTGTTGTGGTCATCACAATTCTACTCTCAAAAGTACACAAACAACAGCTATTTTTTTTCTTAGTGTTAGCAGTTTGTTTGAAGTACAATCAAGAGTTTCTTAATTTGTGTTCTATTCTACGCTTAGTAATGTTAAAAATGGTGGAAGGTGGGACACATCCGGGACCATCTTATCTGCCCTATACTGTTCATTGAGCCGATTAATTTTGGCATTTGAATGACATGAAGGAGAAACGTATGGCAGCCTAATATTAAAATCTTAAATGTGTTGATATTTGTGTGAATCATGCTCCAAGTGAATTCTTGCATGTAATACTTTGTTATTCAGCAGTTTTGTGCAATCTTTGAATGGGAATTTTTATACAAGAACCCTCATCACGGAACAAAATGATCACAGAATAGCCACTTTTCCACCAACAACCCCAGGAAAATGTAGTTCCTGATAATATAAATTCCTGGTAAAATAAACTAACTATGGCCCTGGTGGTTTGCATTTCCACTGCATTGCAGGATTTTGCGTAGGTTACCCAAATAAGACGATGTATGCAGGGGGTGGAGTTATCTTACTCATTACTAATGCCCTATAGCTCTTCAACATTAACAGAAAATACTTTCGTGACCTAAACCGTTGTTAGACGACACGAATGTAGCCAACAGGTGCGTCTCAGACAAACTTAGTGTCTCGTCGTGGATTTTGAGTTTTCTGGACGCATTGTATCCCGTGTAGTGTATCATTCTCAATGATTGAGACGGTCCTGAAAACCTGGACTCACCCCCACCCATCCATTTTTTATATGCTTATATTTATATTTTATATTTATATTTATTATGTACTTTTTGACTTCTACTTTCTCCCTTTCATAATTTTGCTGCTGTAAACTGGGAATTTCTCCATTGTAAGACAAATAAAGATTTTCTTTTCTTATCTTATCTTATGATTGGACGTCTGGCGTCTGGGATGCTTCACAACTCTCCACCACCATCCAGGATTGAGTCCATAGTCTATGAGTCCCTTTTTTTTTTTTGCGTTTTCTGAGTAGAGAACAAAAAGCACATGCACGTGATACCTCTGTCGACATGACTTTAACAGCTGTTTCTTCCGCCTGCCTGATGGACCTGCACGATGCACCGAATCTTGACGAGAGCACACACGATTGGGCGAGGTCTGGTCATTGATGGATTTCGAGTGCGATGTCTCGACTGGATCAAGAAGGATATTTATCTCGTAGTCTGACAGTGCGACCATATTGAACGACAAAAAGTTGTCGTTTGAGAAAGCCATTTTAAAGCCCTCAGGCAATCTCTTTAGCTTGGTAAAACATTGGCCCATCTCAACCTACCACGGTAAATTGAAAAGTTATTCGAATTGATTCTGTGGTGGAGAAACCACTGGTGGTTATTTTTTGTTGTTGAGCAGTGGATCGAATCTATATGCATTTGAAAATTAAAATCCATGAATATACCCTTCTGTACATTGGTTAAAAAAAAAAAAAAGTGTACATGAAAAATTGTAGCCTATGGGGTCCATCGTTTTTTAATTGCCCATCTCTGGTATAGTATATTATATGAGGGGTGTGGTTCTTGACCGGCTCAATGTGTACAGTGCCTTTGGATAGCTTGTGTTGTGAAGTGGCGCTATATAAATAAAATAGACTTGACTAACATAAACATTCCCATTGCCACTGATTAGTTCACTGACAGTCAGTTGAATGGATTTAAAGAAGTGATGAACCAAGAATGAATAAAGAAACTGGCAATTGAAAAGTAGCAAGGTGTCAATAACTGAAGACATAGGTTGTAAATCTAAGTGCCTTAAGATATTTCTAACTGCTTGGGTGCAAAGTTTAATCAAACAGAAGGATTGGCTCCTCAGCTGAGAGGAGGAGAGAGCTGAATTTATTAGCATCCATTGAACAAGCTATGCGCTTTTTTTTTATTGCAGGCAACATTCAGAGTGAAATGAGGAGTGTGACCTTCTACTTTAGCAAAATAACTTGAACAAAGAAATTGATGCGGCTAAACGTAATGTTAAATGTCATGATACGAAAGCAGTTGTTTCTTAGAATAATTGCCCGCCACTCAGCTTCTTCGTGTACACTTCTCATTCTTAAGATCCTTCTCCTTCACTGTCTTTGCTCAGCAATTTAAGTGTAATATCGTTCTCGGTTTCATTGAACTCTCATACTGCTTCTTGTGTTTATTTTGTTAATGAAAATGAAACAAACATTCTGGGAACTGAAAATTGTTTGTCGGGGAATTTGTGCTAATTGAGATATGTTATACTGATCAGGCAACTAAGGCTTCCGTTGGATTGCAATTTTAGTTAAAGCAGACAGAAATATGAACGGAAGGCTGCAGCAGAGATTGGAACTCCCAATCTCAGAACAATAAGGGAGATGCACTAACAACTCAGCTACAATGTCACCTTCTCTCAAGTCACGTTCATTAATCAATACTTATTGTGAGGCATGTTCAAAGTTCTCAACAGCATGCATCACCACAGTTGGTTTACAAAGAAAAAAAAAAAACATACTAAAGTACATTTTTGATACAAGGCACCACACTCCGTTGTGCTCTTTGCCTTTGTACTTAGCTGGCACACATGCTCTCATAGTCAAACAACAATTGAGAGAGGTGATGAGAATAACAAACAAGTGACTGTAGAATCAACAATTGGCAGACTGAAAGTTAAAATGCCTCAAAAATAAATGTATACTGTTATAGAGTGTGAGGCGAAGAAGGGTTGTTACACTGAGCCTCTTTTAAACCTTCCCTGGCTTTCACAAGGCTTTTGATGAGCAAACAACAGCCCAGAGATAATATGCACTCATAGACATGGGCTGGATTTGCATGTAGAGATACTCTGAGGCTTTCACATGATGCATGTAATGAATAGTCTGAGCTTTTCGCATGATGTAAGCTGTATACATACTCCGGGGAAATAAAGGAACATGATGCTTTCGGTTTCACTTTTTCAATGCTCCTTTATAGTCTAATTTCTTCTTATGGGTCAACTTATTAATTCCAGGTATTTATATTGAAGGGGAAAAATACTTTATTGATCCCACAGTTGGGAAATTCGCTGCAAGTCTTTTTGAGTTTGTGTGAGCTATATGATTATTGATTGTAATTGAACAGTCCTATTGTTGTTGGCAGAAATGACAGAGAAATATGGTAGGATTCCTTCCTGCACCTAGGGTGGAATGTAATGCAGTGGGTAAGAAGTGTTGTCCAAGTTGGAAGTCAGCTTGACGAACATCCTTCTGTCTCCCATCTCCTTCATTGAGCCATTTGGCAGCCCAGAACAGAGCGAGTTTTTTTCACCATTTGGTTCAGTCTCCTTTCATCTCTGTGTGCGATAATGCCACCTTAGGACACAACGGCATCGATGCCACCACAGTGTCATTAAAGGTTCTGAGCAAGGCCCTGCTTACAGTATGTCAAAAGGATCTCCGTCTCCTCAACAAGTGACTCGGGCCCTTCTTGTACAGAGCACTCATGTTGTATGACCAGTCCCAATATATCGTTTTGGTGAGCACCCAGATACCTAAATAGGTCAATTGTATCAATATCAGGGGCATGGATATTAACCAGTGTGTGTGGGGAAGGTTTCCAGAGGAAATCCATCACCAAATCTTTGGTCTTCGGTCTTGTGGTATTTAGGAGGAGGTGGTTCAGCTCACACCAGTCCACAAAGTCTTCAGTATCACTCTGTACACCAGCTCATTCCCCTCGGTCCACAATGACGGAGTTGTCAGAGAACTTCTCCAGGTGACAGAGGTTAAGTTGCAACTGCAGTCCCAGATATGCAGGAAGAATATGTCCCGAGATGCATTTAAGACTTCTTCACACCTAACTGGCGTTGTTCTGCTCAAGGCATTTCTCGAGTCACTTTTTTGCATTTCCTGATGTAGTCCTTATGCTCCCATTGGACTGTTTGTAACTCTATTTTGTCTCCTGAGATAAATGCACTCGTTTCATTCAGGAGAGTCTTCAATTCACGTCTTTTGATGCCAGTGTGTTTACCACACATAAGTTAATATAGTCTATGATACAGCTGGTCTGACCATCAATGCCATCCTGATGTGAGCTGCACAGAAAATCTTAGTCTGTGTTTTAACACAGCAGCTGCTCACTTGTCTCCTCAGTCCAAATTGTCTTGGTCTTCTCATGTGGAGGTTGTTTTTGCAGCATCAGCATGTACAGTATATTGGTTGCAGACAGACAAGGTTGTTCGCAGAGCATCTAAGAGGGACGAGCATAAGTCTCTGACTTTAGACAACAGTGTTGCATCCATCTCCTGTGTGGCAATCTACATTCTGTGTGAAGTTGGGGAGAGAGAATGGCAGGATTGAAGTCCCCAGATATTAGGATAAGGGCCCTGGAATGCCTTTTCTGCAGGCGATACAAAGTGTGAATGTGTTCTCATGCATAGCAGCGTTTGCAGAGGGAAGGAATGTAAACCTCCGCAATGACGTGAAAACTCCCAAGGTACTGTATTTGCCATTGTATGGTTGCTAGAAGCTCATTTTCTGTTCTGCAGAGCTGCTCTATAACATTGATGTGCTCAAGGGTTAAAGTGTGAAAAAACACACACACAGCTCCTCCCCTTTATTCCTGCTGCTCTTTGCTCGTTTGCCATCTGCACGGACAAGTGTGAAGCCGTCCACAGTGACAACAGTATCTAGTGTGTCCAGGATTTCTCTTTACTCTCGCTGCTTGATCAATGCAGATAGCTCATCCATCATCGGAGAGCGGACATTTCCAAGCATAATAGTCGGTAGACATGGTTTAAACCTCCAAGCTTGCTCTCAGTGCTTTACACCTTCCATGAAGACTCTTGTCTCCGGCCATATCTCTGCTGGGATATCAGCTTTCCTGACATCAAGAAAGCCAATGTGGGAGTAGACAATAGAGGAATGGTTGAAGCTGAAGGTCTTACCCAAGGCAGACTCAAAGAGTCCTTATTTGTGTCCAACTTAAATCTAATGCAAATATCAATCCAACAGTGCACATGGGTGGAATTTTCTTGAACAGAAGTCTCAATGAAACAGAGGCGCACGGTTTGCATGGTGGAAGCGGAAACTGACTCGCTAGAATACATGCAGGAGATTGACGTGTGCAAAGTACTCAGTAATTCATTTTTTCTTTTGTTAAGACAATGAGTTTTTAAAAATATATATTTTATTTACCTGTATGTCAAACCACGATCTTCAGGAGTTTTTAAGTCCTCTTCGTCTTTCTCGCATTTGGACTTCTCTTAATATTCGATGTTATGAAAGCCCGGATTATAAAATTACCTAGCTGTCTGGTATCATAACTGCATGTATTAGCTTTCTAACAAGCCAATCTGTGACTAAATTGGTTTATTTGATGACTTATGATGTATTCGTTGGAGGCAAACTGTCACGTTTTGCGTGATGGTAGTTGTAGGACCCCAAAAAGCAGGGAGGCAGGGAGGAGCAGGGTGGATTGACCAAAATGTATTTAACAAAAAAATACACACAGGAGTACAATGGAAAAAACACTACGTCGAAGTACTCAAAAAATACCTGGAAATCACAAGTATCAAACCAAACTATAATAGGAAACAAAACATGACAGGAGCACACATATGCTCACATACTCACAGCGCACATTGACCCAAACGAAGATTGACAGAAACTCAGGGAACTAAATACAAGCTAAGTGACGAGACAACGGGAAACACCTGGACAAGACACAAAGGGTTGAGGGAGGGTACACTGATAACGAGAACAGGTGGCGAAAAAAGGTTCACATGAGGAATCAACACCAAACGTAACCAGACCGAAACATAACACAAACACAGTTACCTCAATGCAAGTGGATGGAAGAGATCGCCCGCCGTCGAGACCTTAGAGGAGCAACAGTAAAATGACAAAAGTATCCTCACCACATCAAAGCAATTCAGTTGTGTGGGCCCTCCTTAAATGATAAACTGCATTTATTTTTTGGGAATCGTACTATTGGCATTTAAGGGAATATTTAATGATAAAATATTTGGATGATCCTGCTTCTTACAACCACTGCAGTATTAATGCTCTGGAATAATGGAGTGACTGAGTGGGTGTATTACATTTGCAGATGTGGTGATTATGTTCCTCCATGAAATGTACCTTTATTATGTTATCAAATACAAAACAAATTAGTTAAATTAACCACAAAAAAATGAGTTTGAAAATAAAATAACATGCATGAGTAACAATTCTTGAGTTCGAGGTGAGCACACACACACACACACGCACAGTTTGTTCATTCTCGGCTTTTATTTCCTCCTGGTATGATTTGTGTGCAGCATGGTATAATTTCACTTTGGAATGACCTGAAAAAAGATTAAAGTCTCTGTGTTCAACAAGCTTTATGATTATCCGAACTTTCCATCCATCCACCCATCTTTTGAACCGCCTTATCCTCACGAGGTTCGCTGGCCAGCCGGAGTCTATCCCGGCTGACTTTGGACAGTAGGCGGGGTACACTCTGAACTGGTTGCCAGCCAATTGCAGAGCACACAGAGACGAACAACCATTCGCGCTCACACTCACACGAGGGAGAGTTTTAGAGTGTTCCATAAACCTGCCTTGCATGTTTTTGGAACGTGGGAGGAAACCATAATACCCGGAGAAAACCCACGCAGGCACGGGGAGAACATGCAAACGCTTCCAGGAAGGAATCGAAGCCATGAGCCCTGCAGCGTGAGGCGGACATCCTAACCAGCCGACGCTGTGCCCCCATTATTTGAGCCTTTTGAAGAAATATTAAGAAATTGTGAACTTGCAACTTTAAACCTACGCCCATTGGCTGAGATGCCCATTTAGAGGGAAATAGGAGCGGGGTTTATGCAAACAGGAAATCCTGCGTGGCTTCCCGCTGTCCTCGTGACCTGACGCTGCATAAGTGGAACAGGATGGATGGCAAGACTTCATCGTGAAAATTCTTAAGTGACAACCATTCCTGTACTTTGTACAAACTACAAGTTCAGTTGCCTGGAGGCAGACTCTTTCATTGCGTTGCACTACTATAGCACAACATTCCCTAATGCTTAGATTATCAAGCACAATTTTTTGTGATTTTGATGCTTGACTCATTACTGCCAACAAAATGATCCAGATGTGGATAAAATCAGCAGCTTGCCGTTGTGGCTTTGGCATCTGGAAGGGAAATGATGTCCATTGAGAAGTTAATAAGGTTGAGAGCAATAGCTCAGTGGTTTTCTTTAATAGGATTATGGTTTGGAGAAGAGATCGACTCAGAGACGTTGTAAGATGAATAATTTTGTTTTGTTTTTCTGTGCCGATAACATGTGTACCATCAGTTTTATCAACATAGACTGTCCAATTGTTGCATTTTCTCTTTTTGATGAACAGACTTCCCTTGCTACTTGGCAGTTGGGTGTTTCCCAGCTTCACTTTATCTTGGATTTTGTTTTGTAACGTCATCTAATGCAGTTTTACCTCGCAATTTTGCAGGTTCACTTCTGCTATTTTTCTTCCTTCTAAATCAAACCCGTCAATAAAATGTACATTCTTCTTTATGGCAAATTTGTATTACAAAAACCGAGATGATGAGCATTAGAACTCGTCGCCCCTCAAATCCCCATTCCCTCATCGTGGGTGCATTCGGAAATATAGTCCGAGAGCAGTGCTTCACTCAGACTGTTCGGAAACTCAGAACTCAAATGTGCCGTTCAGTTATTCAGAGTCCCCCAAAAAACAAAGCCCAGTGCAGGCAGTACAAGGAAAGTAAACAGTTGCAATGATAAATTGAAGATGAGTTAGCACTGTCTCCGACAGCACCAGAGAATGATGGAAAATTCGCTTCATAACCACATTCAATTTTTTGTTCTTATTCTAAAATGGCTTATCTTAACCAGAATCTCGTGCCACATTGTAGCCAAAGTTACAATTGTGGTGGATTAGTGCAAATATGTGTGGAAACCAAAACCAAATTGCCATGGCTACAGAGCTCCACTTCGGTATTTCTTCCGGGGAAGTTGCTTCTATTTCTGCTTTAGAAGAAGAAGACATGGCAACTTGGTTTGGGTTTCCACATGGATTTACAAGGTGTTTTTTTGTACCATTGGCTGGAACGTGACGTGAAGTGTAGCACGTATTTAGAAGGGTGGGTACCATGGTGG
>CAAKHF010022419.1:11555-41043 GCA_901007745.1 Hippocampus kuda | reverse complement strand
GATTGGTCTTCTATTAAAGGCAAACTATCACAGTAAGCCCTGACTGAGTATTTTCCACCGTCCCCAGAGATTAAGACTGAGCCACTCGCTCCATTGTTTAGTATGAAATAGAGAATGTGTGTGTGTGTGTGTGTGTGTGTGTGTGTGTGTGTGTGTGTGTGTGTGTGTGTGTGTGTGTGTGTGTGTGTGTGTGTGTGTGTGTGTGTGTGTCTGCCATGCATGTTTTTGGAATGTGTGAGGAACCCGGAGTACCGGGAGAAAACCCACGCAGGCCCGGGGAGAACATGTAAACACACAGGAAGGCCAGAGCGGGAATTGAACCCTGCACCTCTGCACTGTTGAGGTTGACGCGCTAACCACTGGTATATAGGGCAGTTTACTTTGTAGATGCAGAATAAATCAAAGTGTTTGTTGCCTGCGATGTTAAATAGAGTGGGGGGGGGGGGAAACAACACTCAACTCAGAGCTCAGTGGGAATTGTGCTAAATATTCATGCTGGAGGAGCGCTTATCAACAAATACTCATCAGCCACTACGTTAGGTACATCTGCACAATGCAATCTAATATGAGGACCGTATTAAAAAATAGTTCTTCAAAGCACAAAGAAAACACAGCGATTTTGATGGACACTATCAGAGGTGTAATCGATATGACTGTTTTGTAGAAACGGCCTGATTCATACTGAGAGATATTCCTGACATTATGCCCCTCATGTCGCCAAATAACATGGCAAAATCATTCCAAACACTTCTTAGTGCGATGCAGTTCCATTATTCATCATTGTTAAAATCACTTGTAGCATTATTTTCTTTATAAATCAGAATTTTTGAGATAGTTCTTATATTGGATCACATTAGATTGCAGTCTATGCATGGTTATGGCCAATGAGTCTAAAATGATGATGCTTCCCAACTCTGTATATGACACCATCAAGCCTCATGTGTTTTTAGTGACAATGTTACTCTGTGCAGGATCTTTATAACCTCTGCTTAAAGTGCTTCTCACAATGTTTTCCCTGGGCAGCGTCTTAAATTAGCTCTCTGAAGGCTATGTCAACATAATTGACTGCATGCATCCTCCACCTAGTCCCGCAATGACATTTACTGACCTCTTCTGCCGCCAGAGGCAGGATGAAGGGGCCCAAAGGCAGACGTAGTCCAGAAACAATTTATACAACGCTGTCTCACGTTATTATACTCGTCAATGCTGAGGGGGGATGAGGGATTCTTGGGTCATTATGGTGCAATGAAACACTAGAGATCTAATGAGTTCACAGGATCTGACACGTCCAATCTGTAGGGTTATTCCAGAAAAGATTTTCATCTTGGCTCCCTGCATTTCATTTTGGGATATTCTCCTGAAAGCAATACTCTTAAGATCACAGGGATAACACAAACTAAAAAGTTGGCAAGAGGCTCATCACATGCTAATAATGGCATTCATCCTGGCGAATCAAGTGGGAAAGCTCATATGAGGTGTACTTTTTACAAGATCATCAGGAGTCAGATTGAGTCAGGCTTTTAAATGGTTTCAACATCTGGAATAGAATCATCCTTGTGAAAATCCCACTTGGCGGGGGGGGGGGCATGTTTGTATTTTAACATCATCAACAAATTTTGTTGTATTTTGAACCAAGACACACATGCAGCTTCACGCTGTCATGTTCCTGTTCTTGTTTTACCCAGCAGGTGGCAGACTGTAGCCCAACCTGCTGTGTGCACACCTGGTGCCAATTTTGTCATTAGGGAGCCATGTATTTAAGGACCATCAAACTTTCAGCAGTTGGTTGGATTGCTGTTGACCTTGCTACTGCTGTTGCTCAAATGATCAGTTTTCTAGACTGCTCGCTCTTGTCGTGTTTGTTCTTGTTCTATTATTTTTGTAAGTATAGTCTTAGTTTTTGTTGTTTGTTCTTGCTTCACGTGAATTTTTTTTTTTTTTTTTTTTGACCAGCGATTTCTGTTCCTACTTTGTCAGTGCTTTTTTTTTGTGTGTGTGAATATTTCTGTTATGGAGTTTTGTCTGGTGTCTACTATTCTGGGATCCTAAAAATGATTTGGTTCGTTTTCAAACCGTGACACATGCTCCCTGATGATTGAAGAGAAAAACAACTCGTGTCTTGTCGAGTTCTCTTCCTGTTGACATACGAGTCTGAATAAGTAACGATCCTCATCCACCTAAAGGTGAGTGCAGTCCTTGACACAATCTCTTGTTGTATTGACAAACCTTTTAGAATCTCAAATGTAGTTCACCAGTGCACTTGTATAAATCATATTTAAGTCTCATTTCATTCAAACGCTTTCGCATTCCAGCCTTCTTCTGTTTCCTGATGTTTACGGTTTACCAAGGCTTTTCCTATGTCCGCTTTGTTTAACCACTCTTTTGGCTCTGCACGGGTACTTCCAAGTTCTTTTTTCTTCTTTACGTCTGTTTTCATTGACTCTTCGCTAAACATTGGAATTATTTAAGTTCATGTACAGTGTCTTTGAGTGATCTGAAAGATTATTCAAAACAATATTTATCAGCCCTTCACCTATTGTCTATCCCGCTTTGCCTTCATTTGGGTCACAGGTAAAGCAGAATGATTGCCAGTCAATCACAGGGCACATGTCGAAAATTTAGTAATCATGCTCATGCCTCCGGACAATTTTTTTTTCTTTTTTTTTTAAAGTTGGAAAGCCGGAGTGTCTGGAGAAAACCCCATATGAGCAGGGAGAACATGCAAACGCCACATAGGCGGGCTGGGGCCAAGAATCGAAGGCAAGACCTCTCGACTGTGAGGCAGATGTGCCAACCGCTGGACCTGAAAAATGTTACTAGCAACAGCAGTAATAGTAGTGCAATACTTGGTTCAGAGGAGCAGCATTATTGAAAGGCATGCTACTAAACAAATTTCAGTAGTCATGAGGAAAATATCTGTACCCAGCTCACTTGCTCAGAGGAGGGGGGGGGGGGGAACCTCACAATCAATTCTCTGTAGACACTTCATTATGCTTAATGAAGGTATCGCTGACTTGTTGATTTACACACAGAGATACCGGCACTGCTGAAGGCCTGCATCGTGGGAGTTTAACTTTGACTTCACTTTTCTGCTCAACACATTTTCGTGCGCATAAAGACTTTTGTATGTCATGGCTTGGTTGCAACATCTCATTTTAGTAATGGCACTAGAATTAGAAAATACATGATACAGCCAGGGTGGCACGGTGAGCTTCTAAGCAGTAGCACGTTTGCATGTTCTTCCTGTGCCTGTGTGGGTTTTCTCTGGGTACTACAGTTTCCACCCACATTCCAAAAACATGCATCGTAGCTTAATGGAAAACTATAAATCAGGGGTGTTCAACTCATTTTGGCCACAGGCAACTTCTGAGTTACGTCTTGCCTCGGAGGACCATTACGACAGTGAAACCGAATAAATGTTTAATCATCCATCCATTTCCCCCATCCGCTTATCATCACAAGGGTTGCGGGGGTGCTGGAGCCTATCCCAGCTGTCTTCGGGCAATAGGCGGGGGACACCCTGAACCGGTTGCCAGCCAATCGCAGGGCACACAGAGACGAACAACCATCCGCGCTCACACTCACACCGAGGGACAATTTAGAGTGTTCAATCAGTCTGCCATGCGTGTTTTTGGAGTGCGGGAGGAAACCGGAGTACCCGGAGAAAATCCCCGCAGGCCCGGGGAGAACATGCAAACTCCACACAGGGAGGCCGGAGCTGGAATTGAACCCGGTACCTCTGCACTGTGAGGTCGACGTGCTAACCATTGGACCCCCGGACCGCCTGTTTAATCATCACATTTTATTACTTGTACACAAAAAATTGATAGATTTCTAGTTTTGAAATCAGTCAACTGTTTGTTGGTTGTTCAATTACTATTTAACAAAATGATCGCAAAATCTCAACATTACTTGTTACACATGACAAGTTGACATTTTGGTAAAGATTTTAGCAAGGACCAAGGTAGTTGACACACATTATATGCTTTTGTGCGCCACATAAAATGACTTGCCTTGAGTTTGATGACTGTGCTCTCAATATCTAATATCTAATGGTTGTTTGTCTATGTGTGCCCTGCAATTTGATGGCAAGCACTGCCACCCCCGAAGACGGCGAGGATAGGCTCCAGCATGCCTGTGACCCTCGTGAGGATCAGCGGCGCAGATAATGGATGGATGATGTAGGCACATGGCATTTATGCTCGTAGTATGTTAACACTAACACTAAACTCATGACATGGATTTAAAAAATCCAGCCAGAAATCATCCATCCACTGATTTTGGAGCCCACCCAACAATTGCAGTGCCATCAAGTTCACAGAAAAAGGAATGAATTGATTTACTTTTGGCTTTCCCATGGCCTGCAGAGAGTCTGCCTTGATGCAACTACCTGTGGACAATATGATTTGAGGAATATTTCCAAATGTGTTAGGGTTACGGGACTGAGTGGAGTAAAAATCAAGTGACATGAGTAAAGTGTTTAATTCTAAAGAAAATAAACCAATTTGCTCCTCTCTTGTATTGAAGAGGATCTACTATGCTCTAACACTCCTAACAAGAGAATATTGGCCTTTTCTGATCCTGTTTTTTGCTTCGAAACATTCCATTCTTATGAGTGAAATGACGTGGAATTACATAGGGGAAGGTGAGTTCGGATTCTAAAAATGCTTCGGAAAGATATCTTGATTCAACCTTTTAAACCACCACCTAGACCAGTGGTGTCAAACATACGGCCCGCGGGCCGGAACCGGCCCCCAAGGAGGTTCGATTCGGCCCACGGGATCTTTTAAAAGTGGGGGGAAAATGCATTAAAGACACAGAATGAATATTTTAAATAAAATGCAATTCGTGGATTATCCGCTAGGGGGCACACCGTTTTGATCACAGTAGAAGACAACATTGTTTTGATCAGGGAAGAAAACAGCAGTCTCAGTCTGTCACTGAGATAGACCCAATGCAGCAAATGATATGAAAGCGCCAATCAATGCTTCTTGAGACCAAAACAAAGGAAAGATGATATTTTGGTGATTCATAGCACAGTATGGTATAATGTTAATGGTTCGGCCCACTTGACATCTACCAAGTCCGTATGTGGCCCATGATGTGAAATGAGTTTGACACCCCTGACCTAGACTAAGCATCGCGTCGGTTACTACTGACCGAGCTTCATAAAGGAGAGGAATCCTTTATGGCAGCAATAAAGCAACGGGTCACCGACAAAGTTTACCAACTCTACGCGAAAATGCGAGAGTTTCATGATCGGAACTGGCGTCAGCAATGTTCGCTGCAGCGCAATAACTGGTTAGGAAAAGTGGACTCAAATTTATTTTTTAAACAGTGTTTAAATAAATCAGTTTAAATAAAAGTATTTTTTAAACTTTTCCTATTTTTGAAAAGTGGTCACTATACTTCTTGCCTTGTTCCAATGACATTTTCCATAAAGGTTACGGAAAGGTGGTGGTGAAAAGGTTACAAGATGTCAGTTTCCAAAGAGGGACCTATTAGGTTAAGATTTTCGCACCCCAGACTGGAAACGGTCTCAAATCTTTTCTCATCATTAATTGCATCTCTAACATTTATCCTGCTCATCATATAATTTTTTTTGAATATTTTTGATTTTATTATTTCAGTTTTTCCATATCTTTTTGGTGTGTGGTGAGACGGCGCCATATGACACTCTATTGACCAGTTGCCATTGCTGCCATGCCTGTGGGTGCAAGTCTGACTGGAGCCAAAAGCCTGTTGGCTTATCTTAAAATGAAGACTGAAATGGGGACAAACATAAGCACGCTGAGGGCACCTCTTCAGCTCACTTGTAAATCAATTACATGATAACACATTTGTTTTGAACCGACTGACTAAAAACTGACAACTTGCCATTTGCCAGGCTGTGCCATGACAACCAGTTGCTAAGCAACCAGCAGAGACTTCAGCAAGTTACTGGTCCCAGGCAAAGTCGTGCTTCAGTGTTTGTGCTTCAGTTAAGCTCTAGGGTTGTTGGTAAGGGGACGTTTGAGCCAAGGGCTGTTTTCATTGGCAGCCTTGATGTTAGGATAACAATGAAGCAAATGTAAATAAACGAGGACTTTTATTTAAATAATCAAGATGGCTGAGGTGTTTTTATATGTAACTAACTGATAACCCCTTAAAGTTAGTGAAGGTCCACTTTAGACCAGAATTTTGCATTTATACACCAACACAATGAATAGGATATTAAACTCAATAAATAAATATCATATTTAAGGGTAGACTTTTAGCTTTCAAATTTTTAGGTTTCAAGTAATTCCTCTCTGGAAGCCTTTACTGCAGCCACTGTCATTTGCTGCTTGTTTGTAGGTCTTGCTGCTCTTGTTTTCAGAAACAGAAAAGTATGCTTTATTGGGTTTGTGAAGGCAAAAGAACCGAATGATCTTCAGTGGTTAAGGCAGTGGCCTGTTCTGTTCAAAATCTTCCAATGACAAAATTATAATTGTAATTATTCAAAAAAATAAAAGACATAAATAAACAGATGAAATAATTTCTAGCAGACTCAGCAACAGAGATCAAAAGAAGTGCTCCGATTTTGTTCACAGGTCAATAAAGAATTTGGCAGGCTTTACTGGTGTTGTTATGAGACCCCAATTTTGACTTTGACAGTATACCCATTCAATACATCTTTATTCATATAGTGCTTTGACCACAGCTGTTGCTGTAACAATGTGACAACAATGGTTGGATGTCTCAATGTGCCCTGCGATTAGCTGACTGTAGATAAGACTGTATATAAGATTGTGTGTGTGTGTGTGTGTGTGTGTGTGTGTGTGTGTGTGTGTGTGTGTGTGTGTGTGTGTGTGTGTGTACACAGTACTGTATATGAAAAGCAAATTGCTAGTTCAAGTCAGATGGCTGTGTTACGGGAAGGATTTAATCCGATGCTTGATCAATTTAATTGGATACTGTTGTAATGGCCCGGTCCGGGAAGCGTCTATAATAAATGAGGCCTAACACATACCCCATATGCCGCTTTGCCATTATAGATAACAGCTCCGACACTTCTGCCCTTTATTCTTTTATTTGTGCGTCATGGATGGGTGCGCCGCCTTACAGAGAGGGTTTTTTTTTGTTCTGTTTTGTTTTAGCCCCAAAGTATTGGTATTTTGAAATGATGGTATTGCGTCATGTTGCACCGCACAGTAGTATCTGCACTCGCAACACTAGGCTTCACCCTATAAGATGTTTTAATGACAAAGTAAGGCTGGTGTGTCCGACAGACACACAGATAAGGAGAGAAAAGTGTATTTATGCACATGAATTCACTGTTCCGTATTTAAAAAAATAAACACAGCACAATATGGCCATTGCTTTTTCATCCAGACTTTCTACCTGAATAAAACACAATTTCCTAAATTAAGTATGTTTTCTAGTTCTTTCATCATGGGAATGTGATTTTGGCATGTTTTCAGTGTTTCACATTACAAGCAGATTTGTATGTATGATTTGGTCGTCTCCTTCAGCCGCTTGTGTCTTCACTGATTTCGGTGACCCTAATTAGAAATAATTTAGTGCAGCGCCTCTCTCCAACAGGTATTCGAGTGTCGTTACAAAATCAAACAAGAGTCCTTGTCCTAGATATTTTTTCATCACCCAAGTTTGCCTGCTCGACTTTAATGCATTTCTCTCATTGACATCATTCACAAATGACTGAATATTTTATGTCATACTGTGCATATTTAACCTTTAATGTACTAGGTGTGCCAAAGAGCTTCCACGAAAATGCAGAGTGGATGTTTTGTCAGATGTATGTTCAGTGAAAGTAACTGCAATTGCATGAAAAATATTGAAACACCCTAAAAGGGCTCCCTGCATATAACGCTATGACGTCATATTCGTTGCAGATGATACGGTTGAGTCTTTTCTGGTTTTGGTTAAGTTTGGACAAGAGCGATAAGCAGCGCATGTAGAATAATCAGATCAACTACAACGAAGCAAGTGATTTTCTGCCCGGTGTGTTTGCTTATTAGCAGCACATCACTTAAACTAGTATCACTTTCCATTACAGATAAGAGCACAGATGGACAGCAGGATATGAATAGTTGCCGATTACGTCATTGGTATTTTTTTATTTGCCATTTCAGATGTCCTGATCAGGAGGATAAATTAGGCTGCCAATGGAAAAAGTAGAGCGACTCATGCTTGTTTTCATTCCTTTTTTTCTGTAGTACACCAATGTATGATATGATATGTTATCAATTTTACAATATCCCTAAATCTGCTAAAATGAGGGCTCTAAATTTGACAGTCGAAAAACTACCTCTGCATACTGAAAAGACACGGCCCAATGGCAAAGCGGCTCGCATACGGTCCCTCCACAATATTTTGATAGGCAGAACGCCAAAGAGTGCATTCGGAACTGCACTCTCAGCTCGATTTGCTACACTCCGGAACGTTTGGAAACTCGGCGCGTAGTTAGAATGTGCTGTTTAGTTACCGTAATTCAGTGCACTGCACTCTGGGAGTGGCAGAGCGCACTCTGGCCGCACTAACTGGAGAGACAGAGTTGCAGAGTGTCAGGCAAGAAACCAGGGCATTAAAGCTTAGCGGTACTTTAAATGAAGTGTTCAGAACAAACACGGTCGTATGCAGTGAAAACAGCTCTTTTTATTCGCGAAAGCCACGATCTCCATATCGTCCCTGAGAAGTGTTCTGTCTTCTGGCCCTCATTCCAAATTGATGCCGGTAAACGGTGAAATTAGACGTTGCCCTCCACACCAGTATATATATCGTGCGAAATTTGTTGAAGTTACATACATTAAAAATCAACGTACACAACATTTAGTTTGAGTTAAATTATCTTTGTGTTGGTTTCTCAGGCTTGCGTCATGAGCCAAGTGAGATTATGGCACGTGGGTCAAACAAGTCGGGCCAGAAAGCTGCAAAGATAAACCAGGACAAATTCTTCCACAGGTGGGTAAACAAAAACAAGGGAATGAAGCAAATCACTACTTTGTGAGTGAGTGATCGTTCCTGACTGTGAAGCTCAAATATGAGCAGATACTACAAAATCTATATTTTTTTTTTAATTTTTTTTTTTTATATGATATCTCGCTTACTAATTTTTACATTGTATTTTTTATTGTCTGTACAGTGTCCTTGGGTGGCATGAAAGGCGCTTTTAAATAAAATGCATTATTATTATTATTATATGAGGTGTGTGACAATGAACCCGGTTGCACCTTTACTTGTGACGCTATTTTTGTGTGAAGGTCTGTTTGCGCTACACTAAAAAGTAGCCAAAACTGTTGATTGGTGTAGTCTCAACTGACATGATTAAAGTTCTACTGGTGGTCTGAAGGGGTGGCCCGGTGGTCCAGTGATTAGCGCGTTGACCTCACAGTGCAGAGGTACCGGGTTCAATTCCGGCTCCAGCCTCCCTGCGTGGAATTTGCATGTTCACCCCGGGACTGTGTGGGTTTTCTCCGGGTACTCCGGTTTCCTCCCACATTCCAAAAAAATGCATGGCAGACTGATTGAACACTCAAAATTGTCCCTAGGCGTGAGTTTGAGCACGGATGGTTGTTCGTCTCTGTGTGCCCTGCAATTGGCTGGCAACCAGTTCAGGGTGTCCCCCGCCTACTGCTGAAGACAGCTGGGATAGTCTCCAGCACTCCACTTGTGAGGATAAGCAGATTGAAAAATGGAGAAAAAAAATGGTCTCAAAAAAAAAGTCTATGCTCCTCTCGGAAAAAATGTGGCTTGTTAAAAATGTGTTTTTCCCCGTCTATTTTTAGATATGATGTTAAGTGGAATCTCATCTGTTGCCTTGTTTTCAATTTGATGATTTTCATGTAGTATTTCCATGTTTATCGCAGGCACGGTGGGAATTAATTATCTTTCACATCAATAGATTACATGCATATCTACAGTATACTGTTGATTTTTTTTTTAACTGATAAAAACAATGTCACGTTGGGCAATAAAACAACATTGAACTTCAAGTCGTTACTGATAGAGAAGCTAATAATGCATTTGTCTAAATTTGAGCGGGGTGCGTGGGTTCGGTTCTCACTTAGAGATGGTGTGAATGCAGACTTGAATGGATATCTACTGTATCTCAATACCCTGCTCTTGAATTGGAGACCAATCCAAGGTGCAACCTGCCTTTCGCCAAATGTCACAAGAGGTGGCTCCAGCTCCATGCGACTCCAAACAGGATTCCAAACTGCATAGAAAATGGACTTCAAGAAGTTTTCTAGCGCCATTTAGTGGTGGAATGCGAAATTATGTCGAATGTGTTGGATGTAATACAGTACTTTACTGTACTGTACAGTATTTACTGTATATATTTATGTTAAAATACAACCTGAAACGTTTTTTGTAACCAAGGAAGAGCATTCTAGTCTACAAATGTATAAGAAAGGCAGAGGAAAGGATACAAAAGGTTAGGCTCAACATTTTACATTTGTAATGGATACAAAGAACTACAGAGGGAATATAATAGAGGATTATTGCATGATAAAAGAGGAGAAGATGAGGAATTGAAATGACAAAGGGTGGAATGAAGGCCTCACCTCCTGCTTTAACTTGTTCATTCATCTTGCAAGCATGGTGCACAGTAGGGAGTGGGTGGGCTGAGATGGGGAGAGAGATGATGGGAGAAGATGGAATGAATGATAAGATTTTTTTTTTTTTGGAAAGACAAATCAACTTCAAATACAATGGTAAATAATGGTATCATAGAAAAAAATAAGCAGGATTGAAGAGAAGTGGGACTGATACAATCAGACTGGTAAAACAAAGTAGAATGGTAAGAAAAGATGATGGGATTAGAATGGAGATAAACAACGAGGAGAGTGAAGCGATGGAGAGATTAAGGAAGGAAATCAGACAAGATGAATGGATGTGGTGCACAGAGGAAGAATAAAGGAAGATAGATGAGAGGGGAGGATCAATATCTGAAAGGTAGGCATGAAGGGTTTATTTGTGCATCCTATCAGGAAAGTCTTGGTTCCCACCCAACCCGACATCCTCTCTCCCTATTTTATACATTTTAATAACTGACATTTTTACACCCTGGACACAGTGAAAGACATACACAAAAATCACAAGACAAAGAGTGATGCAGATTGTTTATTGTGCAACCACATTATTTTGTTGTAAATATTTTTTGTCCAGATTGTCTACCAGCAGTATTTCCCTAAAAGGAAAAAAAAGGGGGGGGGGGGAGTGTCATTGTGATTTAAAAAAACTAAAATCAACAATACAGAAAACAATAATATTTTAGCTTTGTATATACACACACACACACACACACACACACACACACACACACACATTTATAATCCCCCTAAAGTTAGTGTAAAGTCCCCTTGGGTCCCAGAAATGCACGAGACAAGTTCCAGCTATTATTATAGTGTGTCTATTCAGCATTTAGACAGCAAATGCAGAACTTACATGAAATTCTTTCATCCTGCAAAGTTTGGCAAAAGGTGACCAGTCTCCACATGCCAGGACTCTGCAAGGCTTGCCCAGATGTTGAAAGCCACCAATCACCTGTGAAGGAAAAACACACACATTGATCCGATGTAGGGGCATAGATTGAACGACTGAATGAATGGAGTGCCATTGGAATAGTGGATGTTTACCGGTACATTGGTTTGCTGGTTGAAAGGGTGCAGCTCTCTTTTCCCTCCAGGGTTCAGTCCATAAGACCAGTGCTGACAGATCACTTGCACCGACGTTGCCAAAATCAGCAGCCACAGCACACAGAACTTCATCGCTATACTCTGCACAAGATAAGGTTGTCCATGTACTAAGAGGCAAGTTGCTTTCAGTTGTCTGTTGTCCTAAGTGGAAGCTGCAGTTTCATCCAAGGTATATATTTGGTTTTCTATCCTTGCAAAATCCATTCATTTCACTGCAGGTGGGTCTCAAAGTGGGATTAAGCAGCCATGACCTTCAGGGTGAGCAAAAAGATTAATGTGCTCTTAAAAAAAGACGTACATGTGCATCTCCATAATTAGAACAGCATTTAAAAATGTGGATTTTTTTTCAGCAATCCTACTCAAAAAGTCAAACTCATTATACAGATTCACTAGAGTGAAATGCCGTATTACATTTTATTCTGTTTAATTTGGATGATTATAGTTTACATCTTCCATCCATTTTCTAATCCGCTTATCCTCACAAAGGTCGCTGGTGTGCTGGAGCTTTCCCCAGCTGTTTTCGGGCAGTAGGTGGCGTACACCCTCAACTGGTCACCAGCCAATCGCAGGGCACACACAGATGTACAACCATAGACACTCACAATCACACCTAGGGACAATTTAGAGTGTTCCATTAACCTGCCATGCATGTTTTTGGACTGTGAGAGGAACCGGAGTACCCGGAGAAACCCCACCCAGGCACGGGGAGAACACGCAAACTCCACAAAGGAAGGTCGCAGCCGAAATCGAACCCTGCACCTCACACTGTGAGGTGGACACTTACCAGTTGACCACCGTGCCACCTAGTTTACATCTTTAAAAAAAAAATCTAATTAACCATTGTGCGGAATTAGGATAATGCACAGGAAACACTCAAAATTATTATGATCAAAATTGTTCATTCATAGACAGTCAATACTTGGTTTGAGTTGCTATGTAATAAATTATGGGGATTATTTTCAGCTTTTCTACAATATTCTATATTTTTGAGACACAAACAGGAATTATTTTCTTTCAACATGTTTATTTGTAACAGTCATATAATGGAAACGAATTTCCACGGTCAAGTGCAATAAACATGGACAAGGAGATCAAATCAAAACAAAACTACCATTGCCCCATATTGCATTCACAATATGTTTTGAAATAAATAACCAGATCACTTCCTTTGAGTTTCACACCAACGGTGTGATACGCCAACATTGCCTTCATCAATCACTCTCACAAGCTTGGTACCTTCTGTTAAACAGAGTAAAAAGTATTGCATCAGAGCAGCCCTCAGCTACAGCTAAATGTTTTTCACCGGTCAAAGACAGAAAAGCACATGCAGACAGACACAGTGCAGCAAGAAGATTGTTCCTTGACAAAAGAACCTCTCCCTAATCCTATTTACAATCTTTTTGGAAAGTTTTGGAAGCACTAGATTCAATATACATAGGAATACACAAATTACATTTTTGGAAATGAAAAGATAAATGTTTCCTTGTGCAAATAGGTTCAAAGCATGATTATACATCGAGAATTACCAACAACAATGATCATGAACATGTGACTAAAACCTTTCGGCAAAACAAGATAAATAATTCGTCGCTCTTAACTCGAAAGGTAAGATGTGACTCTGACCTACATGAACATTTTAGTATGCAGCGCCACAGTTGAATACATGCAAATGGATCACAAAGAGGTAGATTCACAGAGCACAGGAACAAGAATGCAGACATATTTTGAGCACAAAATACAGACTGTCGGAAAAGAGAACAGTGACAGCTGCAAACTATGTATTGCATACATACCTGAGCTGTGTTGACATCTACCTAGTCGCATAGTTTCACAGCACTTTGACCGATGACACTGCTCTCCTGTGGCTTTGGCTTACATATATAAAGCATTGTATGAGGCCAAAGTGACTTTTGGAGAAAAGCAAAGACACGCGGTCATTTGTAAGTGAGACCACTACTGATTCTTCGAAAGCAGCATTCAGAAACTGCAACCAATGTCTGGTGTGAACTCCTTATTGAATCAGTTAAGTGAATGCAAAATACTCGACATATATATGGAGATAAATAATTGTGCCAAACACCAAATGATTGTATTCACTCTATTGCATTCAGACACTTCAACATACATTAAAGACATTATTTTGTTTTACATGCGGCTGAACAGCTCCTCCATAAGTCGTTACCTAATCGTGGTGGATGGGTTTGTGTGTCCCACTGCTCCTAGCAGCAAAGTTACCGATGCCAAACGGGTGCCAGGTGTGGTACCAGATAAAGCAAAGCTCAAGAACCCCTTCTGATAAGGAAAACATTTGGACTTCTTTTTCTCTTGGCTGGATGCAGGTCACCAGGGTCCACCTCTGGAGCCAGGCCTGTGCTGGACACACCTCAATGAGGCAACATGGGTCTCCCTTCCCAAAGGCTCACCGCCTGTGGCAGGGGCCAAGGACCTAAGAGGGTCAGGTGTGCAGAGGAGACAGGAAGTGGCTCTAGGGACATGGAATGCCATCTCTCTGGCAGGAAAAGAGCTTGAGCTTGTTGATGATGTTGAGTTCTGATATACTGTAGTCTTGCTCACATACATCTTGTGGTACTCTTGAGAGGGGTTGCACTCTATTCCACTACGAAGATAAGAACGGTGAGAGGTGCGGAGCAGGTGTGGGCATACTTATAACTCAGCGGGGTCAGTGCCTGTACATTGGGGTTCACCCCGATAGATGAGAGGATAGCCTTCCTCAGTGTTTGGGTGGCAGGACAGGTCCTGTCTGTCATTGGTGCCTATGCACCAAACAGCAAGACAAATCCTTCCTTGAGAATTGCTGTAGATAACACTTCAAAGACCTCAATTCCCCTGACATGTGTTCCCATGACAAAGCAGAGTCTGGGTTCTCTGCGGTGGACTCTGCTATCTCTGGGTATGAAGTCCGAGGTTTTTAACCGAGGTGGTTAAAAAGCTCCTTCGTGGCAGAGTGTGGATGGTGGAGGAGATCTGTCCAGAGTTCCTAAAGTCTCTCGACGCTATGGGGGGCGCTTCTGATTGACACGTCTCTGCAACACTGTGTGGCCCTTGAGGAAAATGCCTCTGGACTGGTAGGCTGGGTGGTTGGTGGTCCCTCTTTTTAAGAAGTGGGACCGGAGAGTGTGTTTCAACTACAAAGGAATTTCACGCCTCAGCCTCCCTGGGAAGGTCTATTCAGTGGAGGGTGGGTTGGGAAATTCAGGAGGAGTGGTGTGGTTTTCATCCTGTATGCGCTGTGCCGTAGGTGGACGACCTGTTTCAGTTTGGTCCCGTAGTCTGGGCGTCCCTGCTTAAACTGTTGCCACCCGACCTCGGATAAGCGGAAGAGGATGGATGCATCGATGGTGGTTAAACAGACATTAAAATACATCCAAAACAACGCTGGATAAATAGAGTGATATTTAAAGCTGTCATGAGATGGATAAAATGTCAAGGACCTGTGCTAAATGCAGGTATTGAGACTGACGGAAAATACCGTCGGGAGTCTGCAGTCGACGAGTGATTAAAGGATCCGTCAGTGGCTGAGTTGATGTGCATGCTCAGTTATCTCACACTCTGTGACATATGCAGCGGCGTCAGCATCTCTTCAAAAATGGCTCCTTTTACATTGGACCCCCTCAGGTTAGCCTCTTGTAGATCACAGCCAGACAGGTCACAGTTCTGCACAAGGAAGCAGTTATACACAGACCATTGGGATACAAAAAAAAAAAAAAATGAGAAGAACCCTTGCTGTGATGTGAAAAGAGATTCAGCAGGCCACAATCAAATTAAATTGTTCTTCCTTGGCTCATATGCTGTGCTTCCAACACAAATAAAAAGTATAGTTTTCATCATCAACCACCAAATTTGACTTGTTTGTTGATTATTCCATTGAGATAATGCACTTTACCTTAACATAGCCTATTTGTAAGGACCTCAACAAAAGTGCACAAGAAAAATAAGAAACAACATATTAAAGGAAAAAAAAACCCCAACCATATGAATTGATACTTATAAGTAAAGGATTGGCAGCAATTAATTATCGGGTGACTAAATTTTTGAATTCCTCCTCCCTAAGGGCTGTCACCGCGGTTGAAATGAATTAATTTTTTTAATGGCTTGTTTTTCTGGCCAGTGGGACTTCTCCTGCCGGATGGGAGGAGACAGAATGAAGGATGGAGAGGATGAAGGGGTTCATCTTTGATCAAGACGGCTCTCCTGTTAAAACGATGGTCAAACAGATGGGACAGTAGATCTGTGGGGAACTCATCTGAGCTTTGACTCAACAGAAATTCATTACTTAAACATGGAAGGCAGTTAAGAATGTTGAAATGTTACTTAAAAATTGCCCGAACAGTTCATAAACGTTTGGACCTTGGAAAGGATCGTTGGCATAAAACAAAACAAAATCCTGTTTCAAATATGAACAAACTAAACAAATTACAGGTTGACCAATTCCGCTGCTTGAATGAAGCTTAAAAAAGAAAGAGTTACATTATTGATTTGTTCAGTGTTAATCGCTCTGATGACCACATCTCACCTCAAGATCCGTCCCTGCTAAAGTGGCGCCCCGCAGGTTGCAGTTTTTAAGCTTTGCATTTTTCAGAGTGGCCACCCGCAGGTTAATGCCGGTCATTTGACTTCCTTCCATGTCAACTCCTTTCAGGTTTGCTCCTATTTGCAATGATAACGACTCGTAACAAAACCACAAAGAGGCGAGCACAGCTGGCTTGGTTACGGATGTGTGAAGGATTACCTTCCAGGTTGGCCTTCAGCCCAGAGGGATCTTCAAAGTTGCATCCTTTCAGAGAGGCCCCCTCTGCATTGGAGCAGAGCATCTTCACACCTTGTAGGTTAGCCCCCTTTGAGAGACCAAGCATTCAGAATCGGCGTGTTTCATGGCAAATATAAAGATTAGTTCCCACTTGAAGATATTCCTGTGTCTGCTTCGAATGTGCTTAATTGGGTCAGGGCGGGGTAATGAATGCACAGAATGGCCCTGTCATCACAGAACTGAGGGGGCAGGAGGTGAAGTGTTCAATGATGGAATGTAGATATCCATTCATCTATTTTCTGTACCGCTTCTCCTCACTCGGGTCGCGGGTGAGATGGAGCTTATTTCAGGTGAATTGGGTGAGAGGTGTCGTACACTCTGAACTGGTCGCCAGCCAAACGCAGGGAATGCGAACTATCGTCGTCAAATCACAAGAGACACTTAGCGAATCTTGGAGAAGAGACGGTAAAAAAGACTGACTCACATCCAGGTTGGCGCCGGAGAGATCGGCCCGCTCCAGATTGGAACAACACAGGTTGGCGTGTGTCAGATTGCAGCGGCTGAGATTGGCCATCTTGAAATTGATGTAGCGCAAATCAAGCCGGGACAGATCCGCGCCACTGAAATTAAGACCCTAAAATAGTAAACGAGAGGATATATCATACACACGCAACATCGCATCAAATGTTTGAATCATATCTTTGAATGCACTTTGGTCATCTGTCTTAAGTACGCAATTAAATACAACAAAATACAACATTTTGGGAAATTCGAAGACATGTTACAAGCCACACCAAACAGCTCCACGATTATAACAGAAGCTTAATATAAAATCGGGCCACTACCTGCATCAAATATTGCCCCTATAAACACATATTGAATGTTTAATAGTCTCAACATTTCATGACAGTCAGAAATATTCCTAATAATGCTACATATGATGCAGTACAGTTCTACACCATTGCAAAATACAACCATAGCAATAAAGTTACATTAATGAATACCACTTACACTTTCAATCAAAACTGAACATTATTATCTTCGTGAAGATAGAACGTAGATTTTGTATTGAGCATGTGGTCAAAGTCGTAGCTCGTCTGTGTTTTATGTAGTGGTTCATACATACATGTTTCCTCTCCTTGCTCCATTCATAACTTTTAAATGTATGAGTTTCTATGACACATTACCACAGGTCTGAGATGGACAAAATCATATTTCTTGAACAAATCTGTGGGATACATTTGATGTTTCTGAAAGTAAGTTCATTGTGTGTGTGTGTGTGTTGTTTTTTTTAAATGGAACTACCTGGCAACGGAGCTCTGACTTTGTGGGTGTTGCCAAAAGAAAACGCACAAACTCCTTGCGGGAAATGGGAGAATGGTCCTCAGGCGGCTGTGAGTTCTGGTATCACGGTGCATAAATGACAGGTCAGAGCACACAGATGGGACATAACAACACTTCTTGATAACGTCAAACAACAATACCTTAATGACCAATTCCAACTGATCGGCAAGTTGCTCAATTCCAAAAAATCGAGCCTCCTCAAGAACACCTGGAAGACATATTACACCACTGCTCATATCTACAAATTAAGGTTGAATGAGTTTGAAAAATGATCTACAGGTACTTGCAATTCTCTCCCCACCCCAAAATTGTGAGTGCGATTTTTATAGGCGCAAATCGTCTTAAGGTCCTCTTCCCACGTATTTTTTTAACAAACACAAACAATAAATTAATCTGTATTACAATAAACAATATCAGATATATCAGACAGAAATATTTGGGCTTTATACAGTAGTTACTTTTTTAAAATAAATCATTATAAACTTATCCTTACCTCTTATATTTATGCCCTCATTGATAATGAGCTGGCCATGCCTCAAATAATTAAGAATCGGCTCAAAGTATTCAGGGCTGCGGTCAATGAGATAGGCCCCATGTTCATCTTGCTTGTTTCCCCACACATCTGCAGAAAAGACACAAAATTAGTACGGTAAATCAACTTCAAACAAGGCTCACATTGAAACTAATTTGAAATAGATTTGGGTGGCTTTAATGCACCAATGTACCTTTCTCCCGAAACATGTGTGCAAGCATACTCTCTGGCTCCTTGCTGACCAGTGTACTCCTAATAGACACATGTAGTAAAGGGATACAAACAATACAAATGAGAGCGTGCATGAAAGGGTAAACTTTAACAATTTAAGATTGTGTGTGACATACCTGGTAGTGGTGAAGAGACGACCACCAATATTCAGGGTCAACCAGTCAGTGTGAGCACCTTGTTGATCAGATCCAACTTTGACTTCATTTTGAAATTCTATGAGTATATATAAGTGATTGTCTTTAAAGTTCAGGTATTTCAAGACACAAGCTGTAAATATGGCTGAACTCACCAATAAACGGATCACCTTCTGAGACATACAGCACGTCATCATCTCTATTGCAACCAAGGCAAGACCATTTAGAAGCAAGTCAAGAAGACTATTTACATACTTTTGTTGTGCGCTTACCTAATTAGGGCAATGTCATCGATGAGACCTCCCCTGCCATTATATAAACACGATGCTTTTACTCCTAATTTATTGCTGGCTACAGATAGTAAGTCAGACAGAGACCCATACACTGCTACAACCTGAGCAGAGAAAATGCATTTACTGTGTTTATTTTGGTGTTAGTCTTTTTTTGAAACAAAATGATAAGGCACAGATGCATGTAATGTACAGTACACGAAGGAACCTTAAATCGGTGAATGAATGAAAACAGATGACTTAAGCGTTAAAGGTATGAAAACCAATTAAAAAAGGACAGTTAAATATAGCAGGCCAGTCATCCTCGCACATCAGGGCGCAGAGTTTTTGCCTACCTTGCCATTTTTAGATGTCCCGTTAACGAATAACGTGACTCTTCTCATTATTGCTCTTTGGTTATAGATAAGTACGTTGTTGGAATTTTAAAAACAACTTCGTGGCTGCCAGCTGACACGTACCGTATGTCAAGCTTGCTAGCTAGCGATAAAACAGTCAATAACACGAGACTGACGGTGCCTTCACTGAAATCCTGAATTAATGCGAACATTAAAATACAATTCTAAAAGTATAATGTTTGAAACATTAATATGATAAAATTGTAGTCATTTTAAAAACAATCTCCTATGGTTAAAATTAAATGTGCCCACAAAGCACTGAAGTTGTCTTTATATAAAATTATATAAAACAAACAACCGTTTTATAGTACATTGAAGGTGTCTTCTAACTGGTGCGCTGCGATTGGTTAAACCACATGTGACGTCAATACGTTGGTTACGTATTTGGTGACGTACCAGGTAGCGACGTTGAATCGACTCAGTTATGTTTACTGTATTTACAAATAATGCATCCACTTTCAAGACCGCTGAATCTGAGCACCTGTCCCGTGGTTACTGGAGCTTCTCCCATCTGACTTCGGTTGGAAGGCAGACTACACCCTGTACTGGTCGCTAGTCAGTCGCAGTATTTACAAATAAAAGCTAAATAATTTATTAACTAAATTTCAAACCATTATTAAAATTCGCTATAAGTATATTGTGCATCAAATTTACTCTTCATGTTTTTGATTGTGTAACTCTGGAAGGCCGACCTGTTACTCCAGTGCACCGCAAGTTTTCTAACCAAACTGGTAAGAGCCTAGGCAATTTTTTGTCTTTATAAATTGGTTCAAGGCTTCAATGATGATGATTGAATTTTAGTTTGTGTCAGTGCAGACGAACGCAATGGCTTCTGATGGAGAACACTGTTGCTCGTGTTGCACCCTTCCTGTCTCTGCCAGTGTTCATCAAACAATGAGTGAGATGGACTTTGAACGAGGTTTGTATCATTTTACTTTTAAGCCGTTTGAGTAGAAATTGTTTATTGAGGTGAAAATCCAAATCTTATTATGTGCAGGTATCTGGTCTGCCGCCATGGATGGAGACTTGAAGCGGGTCCAGTCGATGATCCAGAAGGGTACCCATCCAAACCTCAGGGACTCAGCCGGATATACAGCTCTAGTAAGTCTCCAAAGAAGATGTGCCATCATCACGTTGGATTATTCCTGTTATATATATGGATTGGATATAACTTTATTGTCAAATGTGCTGTATGAATCTAAAGTGTTTCATTTTGTTTCAGCACTATGCAAGTCGCAGCGGTCATCTCACTGTATGTGAGTTTCTTCTTGAAAATGGTGCTTGTGCATCTCCTCGGACCCCAGGTGGTGCCACGCCCCTCCATCGGGCAGCATTCTGCGGTCATGTGGATGTCGTTAGATTGCTGCTGCTCCATAAAGCTGATCCAATGAGCTCTGATGATGACGGTGCGTCTCCTCTACACAAGGTAAGCTATTCCTGCCAAAGTAACGTGATGGGCACTACAATATTGCTTGGTGATAACACCAAAACTTCTCATTTTATTTCAACTGTTCTCGCTTGCTTCTGTTGTGATATAAAATGCTTGGTCAGGCTGCAGAACAAGGTCATGAAAAGGTGTGTCAGCTACTTCTTGAAGCCTGTCCCGCACTTTGCACCCAGAAGAACAAGAGGCTTCAGCTACCCTACCACATGGCCCCTCAAGAACATTTGCAGAAGCTTCTGAAAGGATTCCTGTAAAATACATGGATAGTTGAATACCACCTATACAACAAATCTTCAAACTGAGGTCAGCACTCTCGGACAGACCCAGACCAAGGGAAGATTCTGTGGCTCGCTCAAAACTGCCATGACATGCCTAGGAAGCAGAACACGGACTACCCCAGGGACCAGTCCCTAGTGCTCTTTTCTCTGTTTTTTGGTGTAGGATCATTGCAGACTTGCTTTGCGCCAGAAGGGGTCACTACAACTGAAGCTTCAAGTACTGAACCTACTGTATTTTCGAAACAATTCATCAAAATGGTTCAGCGCTTTACAACTTCATTTGCCCATCACTCGCAAAATTTCACTATGATGCAAATAATAGTATTACCGTGCCTAAATAAATCTTACCATAAAAATGTATGAATGATGTAAAGTACAGTTTGACTGTTTGATATGATCCCACTATACAGTGCATACGCTATAACCAAGGATCTATTGTTATATTTATAAAACGTACAGAACCTCACATTTAGCAATTAAATGCGTTCCTGTGTGTTTACATCTGAGTATGGTTCCTTTTGGCTGGCAGCATTATGCCAGTCAGCAGGGGGAGCTATCAACTAAATGGACTGACTTGTGCTTTCAGCCAACCATGTGAAGTGACCTCATTCATCCTTCCTGCTTGTGTTTAGAAAACTAGCCGTCTGTCAGTCTGAAAGACCATAAAAAGTCAAGAGTAGCTGCCACAGTTAATTTTAACACATTGCCTTACATAGGGAAGGTGACTAAACAGCAACATTTGAAAAAGCCATATTGTAGGCCGACACTCTTTCTCCATTTGACTTTTAACACTTAATTGGGTCTTTCCATGGTAGCAAAACTTACATGCCTTATTTATTTTGTCACTTGCCAGCCATGATTCTCTAATTTTAACCTTATGTTTTTTAAATGGCCTTGCAAACAGGCTGGGCCACATACCCCGGCTGAAGTAAGCATTTAACATGTCACCATTTTTCTCCCTAAATACAGTATATTTCCAAAGGTGCTACTGACATGAATTTTTCTCCAGATGTTGGGAACAACCCAAACAACATGCAAAGAAAGGAAAACAAATAAGGGTTGGTTCAGTCCTAAAAGGTGACCTACAAAAAGGTTTCATTGCCGAGGTGTGAGTCAAGACACATTTCAAGATGGGTAAGAGCAAAAAGATGTCTGAAGACCACAGCAAACTAATTGTTGCATGATATAACAACACCATTGA
This sequence comes from Hippocampus kuda, assembly GCA_901007745.1. Lineage (NCBI taxonomy): Eukaryota > Metazoa > Chordata > Actinopteri > Syngnathiformes > Syngnathidae > Hippocampus > Hippocampus kuda. The sequence continues at coordinate 18,745 of CAAKHF010022419.1, read as the reverse complement.
TTACGGGCGCATATTTAAGCTTCTAAGTGTTCCAGGGAGAATAGTTGGGGCCATGTTACATAAATTTACATCAATACATTTGCCTCAACCAAGTGCTCCTCACAAGATTTCTAACTGTGGAGTGCAAAGAATAATCAGAAGAGTTGTCCAAGAGCCAAGGACTACAGATAGAGTTTTAAAAAGACAAATAAAGGTTTTTCTTTAATCTCATTTTAAATTTGCAGGTATTGTCACAAAACGGTGAGCTTTGCACTACGCTGCCATGCCTCTATGGAGCTCACCATACAAGACCCCATTGCTTTGGAAACAAAACCCCAAAAACATGTCAAAGCTTGTTTAAAGTTTGCTGAGAACATTTGGACAAGACATTTAAATACTTGGAGATCATAGTCTGGTCTGATGAGAGAGAAATGGAACTGTTGGCATAATGCACCTCGCATTTGGAGGAGAAAAGGCAGTGCACATCATTCTAAAAACACCACACGAACAGTGAAGTTCAGAGGTGGGAACATGCTGTTGTGGGGATGCTTTTTTAGCATATGATACTGGTAAACTTCACATTATTGAAAAACGGATGGACCTGCAAATGTACCAAAACATTTTTGACACAAATCTGATGCCATCTACGAGGATGATGAAAATGAAACCAAGGTGGACATTTCAGCAGGATAATGATCCAAGACATAATGGCATGGAAATTCCGAATTGGTTTCAAAGAAAAAAAAACTAAAAGAAAGGAGTTAAAATGGCCCAACCCGACTTTAATCCAATCAAAAATCTATGGAAAGAATTTAAATTCATGGTCCAGAAATAAAGCCGTGGAACCTTCAGAATTGGGAGACTGCTTATTATTTGGGTTGTTTCCAATCATCTGGTGAAAATTTCACGTCAATATAGCACCTCTGCAACTATATTTAGTGAGAAAATGGTGACGAGCTAAATGCTTACTTCAGCCGCTGTTTGGCAATGGAAAAATTTTTTTGTTCAACGCAGTTGGTGCTTTTTCACACCCACTGTTTTTACCCCCTCTTGTCATTATGAAAATAATATGTTGATAACAAAATATGAAGTGGGTATGCTGTATCATTTTTTTAAGTCTCTGTGCATCTGCCAAACAAATAACATGTTTGTTTTCATCTGGACAGAATAAGTATGCGGGGAGAGGGGAACAAAGAAGAGAAAACTGGCAATACTTTGGTGTTTTTGTACACGAAAACAGATGGGAAAAATCTCATACTTATTCTAATTGAATTCCATTTGAGTCAGAAAAACCTGCACATGTTGGAGACAAATACCTTCCCTACAGTGCATTGCACAAAAATACAAACACCGACAGGAACTGCTCTCTTAAATCCGAGCAACTTTCATTGGGTCGGCCGGTGGGTGGTGTTTCTAAACTACCTTCTAAACCACATCCAGTGCAGAGACTGGATGGGTGCCAGGCCACATCTGGAGTTCATTGCAGCTGACGCCACACAGCATAAGGAGATGGGGTGTTGGGGGGGGGCAGATGGGGCGGTATTGGGGGTGTTTAACTCAGAGCACTTTGCCAAGAGTGCTGTTTACTCTCAGTGATGAATTCTTCCTCACACACAGCCAAGGAGCACGATCACCCAACTTGAATGAGTGAGCCTTTTTCCACCTGAATCTGTAAATCATTCATTCGGCATTCATAACGTTTTGAAGAAATGGCTCATTTTTTCTTTTTCAATTAGCTATGTGGTTTTGACTGGAACACATGTCGGTTGATGTTATGCCAGGTGATACTGCCATCAGGGTTAGATTTGAAAGTAGTGGACGTAACGACCCTCTCGGTCGAGGTACTGCATGTTCAAAAGCATAAAATAAAATATGTCTTGTTAAAACCGTCCAAAATGATTCTTTCACACACATTACTTTCAATTACCTGCTTCTAACTCATCCTCATCTGTTGGAATGTCGCTCTTTGGGACGTCAAGAATGAAAAGGTGTGATTTTTATGCCTTTGGCTCTTTCGGAGCTTTCATGTTGTGTGGAGCAGAGCGAGGACTCCACAAGATGGGAAATTTGGATTACAGCTCTGTTTAGTGAGATTTATTTTGGAAAGCAATGAAAACTTCCTGGCCCAGGAACCCACTTCCACCATAATGAGACCAAGTTTAAGCGGGAATAGTTGTTATTTTCATCAGAAATAGATGGTGGTCTGTTTGTAATTCTGGGGTGGATTTGGACTTGTGTCTTTTTTTCTAAAACAGGATGAGGTGGCAAATGACTGTGATTCTACATTTTAACAGTTTAGAGATGAAGATTGCTTTGTCTACTTAAAAAGCCTCAGCACTATGCCACTGTGCATGACATTAATCTTATTTTCCGTGATACGAGGATGCTCTGCTAAATCCTAAACGTATGCCAGTCTCCAGCCTCCCAGCTGCCCTGGCAGAGCTGGACCTGCCTGTGCTCGCCTGAGGTAATCAGGTAAAAAGCTGGCAGATGGGAACACAATAAGGGTTCAGTATCAGAGACTGGCATGGAGGTCTGTCCCATGCATGTCGTCGCATTTGCATTAGAGAAGTAGAAGTGGGAGTCTGGGTGCTGGGCGAGGGGCTGTAAGGATGTAATCAAATCTGTGGGAGCTGCTTCTGAGAGATGATGCATATATAATCCAATTTGGATCCTCTTGAAGGTAATTTGTTATCTCCTGTTTGAAGTGTTGCACACGTCTTCCACTCTTCTAGGTAAGCAGGTGATAGGAGTCATAAGTCCAGAAACTGCTTAATAGCTCATCGGGCCCTTCATCATCTTGCGGTCTAAAATGCCAACCAGAAGATCGACAACAAAATGTAAGCACACCAAGACATTTCTTCTTTTTTTTTTTTAAATCACAAACGGGTTTCTTGAGGAATACATTTGCAATCAATGTGCTGGTGGTTTTGTTGTGGGTATGTTTGAGAGGGGAGTTTATTTTTCTTTTGACTTTTTACATTGGGCTGATTACTTGCCTTGGGTGGATGGTTTGTTTTTATTGATTATGGAGATGTAATCTCCTCAAAAGCAGGGCCAGACAAACAAGTCATAAACTATACCATATGAGTCAGATTACAATAATGAGTCTTTTGGGATCATATATCTACATCTCATCACATGCAGCAGATGGCTGTTAGAAACTGCTTTCCAAATCTGAGGAACTTGGCAAAAGTATACGCCGTACAATCTGATACTTGGTCTTTGTATTCAAACATGGTTTTACGGATTTTTCCTTTCCAAATCCATCATACAACTTTATGTTTGAGGTTCTCCATGTACACAAATGGGGAGATGTTGAGTTGATAGCATGAGACTGGGCCGTTCGCCGGCTCTCTGAAATAACATAACCCTCCCCCCACCCCCACATGCAAACTGATCTATCACACAGCTTTCATTAATGACTTGCAGCATTCAGCTTCAAGGGCCCTTTCATTGTGCAGAAAACAGCAATTACAGCATACCATATATAACACATAAAAGTACAACTTCACTCTTGATCCCAAAACACCTCCCACCACCTTTTTTAATACAGTATAGAGTGATATGGGGGTAGTGTGTCAGTGGGACAATGCATCCAGATGAGTGAGCTCCAGTTACAGTCCATTAAAATCGAGTGCTGCTAAAAAACAATAACAATATTTCTCACATTGTCATCATGTCCCTCATGAGCCCATGTTATCAAAACCATTCGTGAACCAATCACAGAGTCCTACTGTATAAAGCATAGTAGGGGATTTGTTGACAAACTCTGATTTAATTTACTTTGTACATCAAACTCAGGAGAACAGTGTAGGACATACAACACCCATCCATCCATCCATCCATTTTCAACATTTCTTATCCTGAACAGGGTCGCAGAGAGTTGCCAATGAAAGCAGCAGGATGAATTCAGAAGTGTTTCAGGCAATATCATTTGCTAATATTCGGCCAAATGCTTCAGAATCCATTGGACAGCGCTTCACAGTGCAGATGGACAATGACCTTAAGAATATTTCTTTAAGGCAAAGAAGTGGAAAGTTATGCAATGGCCAAGTCAATCACCTGACCTGAATCGGATTGAGCATGCATTTTACTTGCTGAAGACAAAACTGAAAGGAAAATTTCACGAAAAAAAGCAGAAACTAAAGACATTGGCAATGCATCACCAGGAATAAAATCCAGCATCTTGTGATGGCTCTTTGTTCCAGACATCTGGCTATCACTTGGGTACGGAACTCCGGTTCCTCGCGAGCCATATCCTGCCCGTTTTAGATCCCTCCCTACTCCAAAACACCGGATTCATATGATCAGCTCATCAGCAAGCCCGGTACAGGCCCGAAACGATCATGAACAATTAAATCAGGTGTCTTGGAGAATGAGGGATCGAAAACAGGCAGAATATGGCTCTCGGGGAACCGGAGTTCCCTAGCCCTGCTATAAGTGAATGCAAAGGATTTGCAACCAAGCATAAAAATGTCAAGTTGGATTTATGATTTTTAATATCTCCCAATACTTTTGCTCTATTAAAAAGTGGGAGGGATACATATAAAACTGTTGTAATTCCTTTTATTTATCATGCACGTGGTTTGTATGTAAATACCTTCAGACGAAAATCGAAGGTAAAGCACGTCTTGTTTGTTTCATTTCCAATCCACTATAGTGCTGTTTGGAGCCCAAAAGTTTGGATTTCATCAATGCCCCATAATTTATGGACCAGACTGTACATCTGCAACCGCAACTACACAACTACAAATGACGTAAAACAATTCAGTACTGTGATGAGGGTGAACAACCAAAGAACGTTAAACATTGCGCCGTGCGTATAATTGAACAAGTTGGTTACGCTGATGAAGAAGAAGAATATACAGGCACGTCGTCCCCATATCAGCAGGTGCCCGACACACACTGGTCCATTCATATGCGCATTCCTGTCTCTCCACTTGCAACCCAACTGGTTCCTCCCGGCCACTCAGGACAGGGGCGGACGCACACAAAGGGTCTTCAATCTGCCTCAAACAACAGGCAGCATAAAGACCCGGAAAACCACAACAGCGTTGTGTCAAAGACCAAGCTGGGGGTGGTGAGCCTTTGGGCTGCGTAGGACAGGGCCACTGCTGATGGATGGATGAGGATTGAGCTCAAGCAACGGATTGGAAGACCGGGGTGAGGGCACTGTGTATAAAAGGAGGACATTTGTACTTGCCCATTTAACAATGCAATGCAAACACAAGGGCGGACAATGAGGCATCCTTTTGGGGCGATGAGGAAGCTGCTAGGAAAATGACGATGCAAAGCATCCTGACGACAGATATTGTTCACACTACCTGTTGCTTGGTTCTCTTTCGCTTACTTTCGGGGTGATCTGCGGTCAAATTTGCCTTTGGATTACTTTTGCATACAGTATTCTTGGCCTTTAACAGTGTCCGGCATATTTTACGAAACAGGAAAGGAGTGAGCGGTGCCCGAGAAATGCCCCACCTCATCCTGAAATAGAGAGCTTTTGTTGGGAAAGCAGAAATTCACTAGACTTCAAATATACCATAGCACTGTCCAAATGGTTACTCTTCATTGGCAATGTGGTAAAATGTACAAACGTTTGAAAAGTAAAAGCTCCAAACAAGTTTTGGACCGTATTTCAATTACCAAAAGCAGTGTGTTGTAATTAAAAAAAATATCACCACTTATTTACTCGTCTCCTTTCCTTGTCTCCTTGTGTGAAATGAATTTTACACCATTTTCCACATTTCAAATCAAATATCAGACGTCGTCATTTGACTGATCTTCATCAAATAAATAAATAAATAAATACATTTCCTATTGTTTTATTATTTCACCATGTGCGTCATCTTGTCTTTTTACAATCTCACACCCACAAAGAGCAGCAGCACCATTTTGTTCTGAAGTTTTAAAAATGTGGTTGAACAAAAGTGCACAATTTTCACTCTCATTCTCTTTCATTACACCAATAAACATGCTTCTTTTTTCTTTGGTTTGTTTGCTCCCACTGCAATGTGGTTAACTGCACTGTTTGCACTGAAATGTGTATTTTACAACCCATTCACTCCCAAATACTTCATTTATACGTCTTTTCAGATGCCACACATTCAGTCCCAGGAAATTTAGTAATATTTTTTCAATTTTTTTTTTCTACCATCAGTGAGTGTAACTAAGGGTCTGAAAATGGCTGGCACAGATTATGGAAATATTTGAAGAGGACAAAGAGAGAATGCCTTTGAGCAGTCACAAATTTCGACAAACAATAACTAGCATTTTGGTCTTCTGCCATGCAGATGTAAGTTTTAGGCTGGTTTTTCACAATAAATAAATAAATCCAACATTCGCTAACATAATCACCAGTGGAAAAAAAACATGTTGCAATATGTTTTTGCCAGTTGAAATGACTTCCTGAAAACCTCATGGTGATGTTAAGGCAAGACATCTGTGCCAAAACACACAATTTCCGTATATTACTCATACTTGGATGATAGAATTTGAAACTTGACTCTCAAAAGGTCTGGAAGAAGGTGTCTAGTAGTATCACACCTTGTTTTGTGAGTGCCAAAGTCAAAGACAGCACGGGGTGAATGACATTCTTTGTAATGTCCCATTTTCAAAAAGAAATACAGCATGTAACATCTGTAATGCGACCCAAACAAGTTACCTCAATCTATGGACGTCATTGAGATTACACAGGGTGAATGTTGTGCACATGATGAAAAGATGCTGTTAGGGAGAGGCCAGCCAGGCAGCCTCCTCAGCCAGGGTGCTCTGCACCTCACACCTGAGACTCGTCAGCTCATCACCCACCTGTTGCCTATCTGCTCGTTTGGACTAGTACATATTGACTCACAGACCATTCCTCAGTGCAAGTTCGTGCCGTCACCACGCCAGTGGACTCTTTGCCATCTCCAGCAGCCTTTTTGTTCTTTGTGTGGACATTCCTTTGTGGACTCCTCGTGCTTTCCCCTGAGTGACTTTGCGAAGACCTTTTCAATAAACTACGCCAAGTGTTGGCTTCGACGATACCTGCCTGTTGTCGTGCTATTGGGGTCACATCCAAACCCTAACAGATGCCACATGTTAAAATTCACATCTGTTCCATTGTTTTCTGATTATAGCACTGAGCAGGACTTCATGTGATTTATAGCAATCAATCATTTGTAATCTGTGACATGAAGTCAAAGTCTTAGAAAGGCACCAGTCAAAAG
>CAAKHF010022419.1:0-10231 GCA_901007745.1 Hippocampus kuda | reverse complement strand
GTCTCTGTGTGCCCTGCGATTGGCTGGCAACCAATTCAGGGTGTCCCCCGCCTACTGCCCGAAGACAGCTGGGATAGGCTCCAGCACCCCCCGCGACCCTAGTGAGGATGAAGCGGTTCGGAAGATGAATGAATGAATGAAAGGATTATGGTCATGTAAATTCAGAGCCCAGCCTTAAGGGGGGCACACGAAATGCATGGGGGGGTCCAATTATTATTAATACCCTCCAGACTTTGTTCTATTTATTTGTATATATTCATGTAGCACTCCCAATCAATATAATTTTGAATGTTGCCCTGAGCGACAACAACTGGCAAGTATCATAGACAACATTGACTTTGTACAGTAAATGCACATAAATGCTTTATTGAGTACGTCAACACTGCAGCCATATTAGATGTGGCAAAGTAAAGCTTTTTGTGAACATGCCTCGTTCACTTGGTCGTTGGAAATGTATTTGGGGCACAAGCATCTTGGTGGGTGCCCCAAGACTGGCACAGCCTGACGCCAGCCATATACTGGTTTCAGCCAAGTATGTCTAAACACCGTGGCAGCATATTCTCACCCTCTTAAAATAATGGCATATGTCATATTTTGACAAAAGAAGGCATCTCAGGATTGTGGCCACCTATTAAAATTGGCCACATCCTTGGTTAAATAGCTCATTCAAATCTGTCCCTGCAATGAAAGTATTACCGGTAATAATCAGTATTTGGTTCAGGTTTCATTAAAAAAAAAAAAAAAAAGAAAGACTTCGGTCATTATGTCCAGAAGGTGATGATATTACCCTGTGCAGACAGCATGTTCAGGGCCTAGTCTTGGAGAGATGGGAGGGATTGCGTAGCGCAAACCATTTTTCAAGGCAAAGGGGTGCTGTATTTATGTTTCGCTGTTACAATATTCTAGTGTGTTTAAACGGCACATACACTAAAAAAAAAGAAAGCAAGAAAAAAGAGTAGCTTTCAGCTCTGAGGGGCGCTGAGATTCAATTTATGAAATAGGCTAGAAACACCTATGCAACCTCCATACCTTGTCACATCTTACGGTATCATCACCAATGGAGCAGCCAATAAAACTCATGCTTCGAACCTTCTAACATTAAATTATTCACTGAGACTACAGGGATTCTGCAGAATCAATTATTATTATCATGTCATGACAGTAACCTTATGTTACTCATATATTTACTTAAACTGAGAGTTATGCCTATTTCAGTTGTCTTTTTGAGGCAGTTTAGATGTACTCTGCTACAGTCTATAAAAACGTTACAAGCAGAAATGCAATGCAAAACAAGCCTGAGCGTTGGGGTCAATCCCCACAATGCAAAATGTGGGGAGCCACAGAGGTGAAATGCTTGGCAGGGGGAGCCAGGTTTCTTCCAACTCAACAGAGCGGCGTCAATCTTTATAGTATCCCGAAGAGTCGGCAACGTGAACTTCAAAATAAAGACCATCCAAATAGCAAAAAAAAAAAAATGCGTCCGTTTTATATGGCAATTTTCAGGAAACGTAGGAGACAAGACGCTGCGTTTTCACTACTCACCATTTGTCTTCTTGAAAACTCATAAAACGTTTATGTATTTCTTTGAAGAACATACTTTATCCTCGACAAATTATTGATTTTATCTTGACAGTGCCGCACTATATTGCGGGGTTAATTGAGAAACTGGAGATTGCTTTATTCATAATTGTCTAAATATTAGTTACGAGTGCATCAATTAAATGTAATGTGGTGTAGCAAACGTTGCGCAAGATAGTTTTTTTTCTCCCCCCCCCCCTTCACTTTTCGCTTTTATTTTCAAACCACTGACCGGAAGTTATCACTGTTTGGTTGTGTCAATTGCCGCTGAAGATGCCCATCGACTAGTCAGAAATTAAGGGGGAGGTTTGGAGTTGCACGGATTCACGATTTTGAAAATTCTTACACATTTCTTTTAATCTGCTGGGGTTTCCGTTTCTCGCAAGGAAATAACCCAAACAATAACTGACTCGAGGAACTTTTTTTCTTCGGATGTGAGAGGACTGCGATTCATCGCAAGCGAAGACGCTGTAATCAATGGACGACCGAACCACTGAAGTTTGCCAAACATGTTTGTGTTAGGGGCGTTTTAAAAGAATCCACCCGAAGAAAAAAAACGGACATTCTCCCGCTTTACATCCGATCAACTCAAATCCGTTTCATCATACGGAAGTTTTGTTCCCGCTTTCCCTCTGCTCTGTAACCTGGCACGTACGCTCTCTACCCCTGGTCAAGTTTGGGGAAAATATGCGCGAGTTTGTTAGCTAAACTTCCACAGTCGCGACCAAAGCGAGTGTCGCAGCGCCCACTCATTACGACTGGATATTCTCCTTTTTTGGGGGAACTTTTTCTCCCTCCAATCTCAGCTCCAGAGTGTTCTTATCAGACCATCGCTGGCTAACTGCCAGTAAGGTGAGCTTCTCCTTTTCTTATTCCCAAACGCGTTTTTATTGTATGTTGACGTGCTGCGGGGCTCGCATTGTTTTCCCGCTGCAATTTGAGATCCAACTGATAAAGTCCTCTTGACATGGAATGCACAAATGAATTTCTTTACATTTGGATACGTCTTTTTATCTCCAGGAAAGAAAGAAAGTCAAGAGTATCCATCCATCATCCCAAACCAATACGAACAGATGTGCAAATAGCTGTAAGGCAGTGTTATTCGTATATGCAACATATACTATCCATTCTGTACCTAAAAAAACAAAACAAAACAAAACAATGAATTCAGTTGCTGCTTTGTTTTTACACCAACATACATATACACTGTGTCATTTGAATGTTCTTTCGTTGTTTGTCCACCATGCCAAACGATCCCTGAACATAAGAAAAGCTCAAACACTCTGTTCACACATATGAACATGCTGTCAATTTATGCTTGCCAATTGCCGTTATTGTTTTCATTCTCATGAAATATGGGGCTGGGTGATGTTATATAAACGCAAAGATGGCTTTTTCGGAATAATTTTCCATCGGGTAATACTTACACATAGAGTTAACTTACAATTTTGGAAAAGTATTGAAACTGCTGCATTTTGTGTGATTGAAAGTAATGTTTCGTTAGGGTTTTTGGGGGGGGGGTTCCTTGTTGTCTTGGTATTTATTTTGCTATCATTATGTAGTCTTCGTTCAAGTGATTATAATGGATTCTGCACATATTAGAAATATTGTTAAGTTGTGTTCAGTGGAACCACCAAAGTCTAACGTAACACAATCAGTTCCGTGATGTGACATGATGATGATTGTTGACCTCTAATTTCACAACTTATTTTCCCGTAGGCTTTTGTAACAGATGTTCCCATATTTTGTAACAATGCAAAGTCAGTTAATTTGTGTCGGGGTCAAACTGTCACAATCATCACAACTTTTTTAACCATCCATGTTCACAATTTTTAATGCAATATTTTAACATTGCTATTGTCATTCAAGTTTTAATAGAATGTACCCATTTTTTAATAAAATCTCCCAAAACTACAATAAAAAAAAAAAACAGCCAGATACTATTCACACTCAACTGGTTCAGTGTGTAAGCTTTGCGTAAACATGGAGACTGGTTTAGATTCGAAGTGGACCGCACATTGACTATCTGTTACTTTCATTGTTGTAAAAGAAAGCACTGGCTTTGCTCATTTTAAGAAGTCGAAGGAGGAGGCGAGGAGCAGATAAGGGAACGGGTGCATCCCCATAATGGCTTGGAACCTTGGACAGTTTACCCTCATCCGTGAGCTACTATTTCACGAAGTCTGCTTCAAGGTATATTTCAGGCTGAGCATGGAGCAGTGTCTTCTCAACCACATCGCTGTGCATCATCTCTTCCTTGTCCAAAAAGCTTGCGACACTGAGACAGCGCATTTCTTAAGGCTTTCTCATGCCATTACTTATACAGTAAGTCAGCCGAATTAGTGCTAAATTGCCACTCCAACCCCTCTCCTCTGCCTCTTTCTGGCATCATGGCCAAGCCGCTTTCAAAGTTGGGGAGTCGGGGCTTGGGGCGGAATGTGGTGGGGGGAGGGGGGCATACCAATCGGGACATACAGTATATGTTCCACTACATTAAAAAAAAGTATATATGATATGTATATTTTTTTAACATATCGATGCAGCCCGGGCCCGTGGCCATGGAACATTAGATGGAGAGTAGTACTTTAGATGCTAAATAACCTGAAGTCTCACGACATTTGGTGACATCAATCCCGATTGTGGTTTGAACGCCACATTGTTTGCCTTTTGTTGCTTATTTTTTTCCCTCAGACAATTTTGGTTTAAGTTCCAATTGGAGGTTACCCAGAATTCCTCCCTTTCATAAATTAACTATCAATCCATCCAGCCATAATCGACACTGCTTATCCTTGCTAGGGTGACAGGTGAGCTAGACTGAAGCCTATCCCGGCTGACTTTTGGCGAGTGGGCTGGTTGCCAGACAATTGAAGGCACATGTACACAAAGTACCATTTCCACATTCACACCTCACAAGAAATTAGACTAGAGTATTCACTTAACCTTAAATGCATGTTTTTGGACTGTGGGAGGAACCTGGAGTACCTGAAGAAAACCCAAGTAAGCATGAGAATATGCAAACTCCTCACAAGAAGGCCAGATTTCCGATTTGAACCCCTAACCTCAGAACTGTGAGGAAGTTGTACTCACCACCCGTTCGGGCTGGACAATTGATAGTTTTCAGATTGGATCGGAAACCGTGATTTCAGATGATTCAAAGTCGGTCACGCTTACCAATCAGCTCTGAGTTGGTTAAAAAGCATTGCATCCACGTCACACAGTCATCCATCCACCCTGAGTCCCTGCTTTCCTGGCTGCTTCCGAACGCAGGCACTAAGCTAACTTGGTCCGTACGGTGTGGATCCTTTCCTCTAAGTAACTAATCCTCGCCTTCATGGCGCAAAATAAGAAAAGAAAACATGGAAGATGAAGTAGCTAATGCAAATCGCAAAACTACTGTTTTGTGAATTGCAGAATTGCAAAAGACAAGAAGTAGTGCTTAGGTGTAGAGTATACGTTACACAGAAGTCGGGCGGAAGGCAACCAGCTATGAACAGCAAAGTAGTACAAATAAGTATCGAGAGATAAGATAAGAGCTTGTTTTGTATTTAAATGTACAATGTGTGGAATTATTTTTGTTGTGTGGTAAGTTTTATAGTAAACTCCAAAAAGGCTGTCAGCTGAAAGCACGCTCAGAGACAGCAGTATCGCATAACGTCACACGCTCTCTATGCAAGCAAAATGGTGCATCCAGGGTACTTTCACAACATCCGGAACTTGTAAACACACCGAACAGTTCTGCACATCAATCGTTTTTCTTCAATTGTAATATTTTAAAGATCGAGAGATGTCAAAATCACTATTTTGCTTCATAATCCTACCCTTATTAATCACACATTTATGTTCAAAGAATGGGTACAGAATTTCAGACATTTTTGTCCCCAAAAATCTTACAGTATTACAAATAATTGCATATGTGTCCATGTATGATGACAAGCAGTAAGCCTTGCTTATTGAACCGTTCAAAAACTCGCACTCTCGTACTTTGCAGCCTGTAGCCAATTGGAGATCAGCCCGTGTGTACTGTAGTGACTCCTCCCAATTTCCTCAACACTGCACATGTTACACACCATGCTAGTAACTCAATCCTGATATCTTAAATTTGTGCATTTTCTGTACTGTCAATCTGTATTGATGTCCTATTTTTGTGTAATCAAAGTATGCATTTTTGGATGGAATATAAATAGTTTTAAATTTGATTCCTCAATGAATCAAAAATAATTCAGAGATTAATCAATTATTAAAATAATCTTGCGTTAACAGCTCTAAACTGTGTAAAATATCCAGCGAATCCATGTGATTGCTATCGGACTCAGTATCCGCTAGTCTCATTGGATGATCGCATCGGAATTGGCAGCCTAAAGCTCTCATCGGCACACCTCTACTTGTAAGGTTTTGCTGGTGTGATGTAATTTTCTTTCATGTTTTAATTGCTTCTGCACAGAGTAAATATTGCACAGAAGGTTGATTTGAATCGAAATTGCAACATCTGTTCGAAAAATCACGATTCAATCTAAAATGTTTTCGGTCCGACCACTCATCCACCTTTCCGTTGACAAACTTTTAATGTAGTATTTATTTCCAACTTCCCATGTGGAAATGGAAACACCCTATGCAAAAGGCTCACTGTGAAAGGCATTTCGCATGTGCATGTGAACCAAATGGCAATGCGTCAAGCAGTTTGACACTGATTGTATTTACATTTAAGTGTCATCACATGGAATGCTGGTGATGAACCACACGGCTGCATTGTGAGTCTGCGAGGCACCATCATTTTGTTTTTGTAGTAAAATGCTCTGTCGCACAACTGATCGAATAAAGATCACTGAGGAGGGACTACAGAATTAAAGACTAGAGGAATTTTACGCATGTATGGTAATAAACAGCAGTTATGATGCAGGCCATGTTACGGTTTAGGCCTGTAACTTTTAACCTTGTCAAATAAAACTACTGTTCTTTAGCAATTTGTAAACTGTTCAAATGAAACATTTCATTGGATTTTTCCGAAAGAAAATATTCCAATATTTTAATAATTCAATATTTATTATTTGTTCACCACACCTTTTTTTTTTGCGTTAAAAAAAATCTATATCTACCTATCTAAACATCTGTCTCTCTCAGAGAGTGAGAGAGTGAGAGAGAGAAAAAGAATCAAATATATGAACTGAATGGGGATTGCTTTTTGGCAAGGATCTGCCTATTTGGGATATGATGAATTGGAAAAAAATTCAGGTCAGATTCAGATGAGTGTTAGTAAACCAAGTTGAAGAGCATGTGCTGTGTGTGTGCGTAGTAAAACACACTTTGGTTTGACTCCCGCTCTCATGGGAACTGCGGATGACAGAGCTTTGTGTCATACTTTGGACAAGCGACTTCCTCCTTCTTGCTGAGTGGTCGCCGTGCTGCCAAGGGTACAGGGACCGTGCGGTCTTGCCGCTGAAAGACTTTCTTGGAATCAACCCAAAGAGTGAGTCACTTCTTACGAAGCCGCGATGACCAAGCCTCTTCATCACCCTTGGTTCCCTGTGGCCCAACTCAGCTTCTAGAATAGTAAAGTGTTCTCGGAAAATGAAAATGAATTGGTTTAGGGGGTGACAGAGTGCCTTTTTGAGAGATCAACAGCTCACTGCTGATTAAAACTTAAAAGAGCCAACAGCTGCATCAGAACATTGCTCTGGGTAAACAAATAAAACCAATGAGGGCTTTGACTCACAATATGACGTTTGTTGTTTTACTCCTACCTTACTCATGTATTCGCAGAACAATTAATTAGAAAAAAAAAAACATTGTTTCCAGCCCTGTGCTGTCGTCGGACAGCCACGCAAATTGTGTATGTGTGTACGCTTTGCCAAGTCCTTCCATTCGGCTTATGGGAGGAAATGGTTGTCGAGGCTCTTGGGCTTGGACCAAAACCAAATGTTAGATAATACATCTTGAAGTGTGGAAATGATGTCTCTCTACAACGGTGTCACATGACACGTTGTAGTTTTGTTGGTCTTTAACAGATTCCTCAAGGGGGGGTAGGGTCAAGTGTTAAATCTCTGAGGCCAAGAAGCTAGAGGGTGATGATGCAAGCAGATGTGCGTGCGTGTGTGTGGGTCAGTCACAGTGCTCCATTTTGCAGGGTATAGTTGGGGGATGAAAAAAAAAAAGCTCGAGAAATTACGATGACAATCTTCGGGAATTTATATTCAACGGTTGCTCAAAGGTTTTGAAAACAAAACGTCTTTTTTCCATCAGACTATGCAAAATGTGTCTGGCCTGTGCTAAAACTGGTTGTCTGCATTTCTCATCATCAGTGTTTATGAATAATAAGACCATTCAAAAAAATGCCTATGCTTGTACTGTGTCCACGCTTTAGCTACCTGCTGAGTTGTAGTTTTAAGACATCAGACAGTCTCCAACATTTGTGCTCCTATTTTCCACAGTTCATATCTGCAAATGACCTGCTGTTGATGCCCCAAAGTTCTGAATGGAGTTCCAGTCGCAGAAAAGGCAACAATTGTAGCTCCCTCAACAGGATGCTGATGAGGCCAAGTGTACTTCTGTTTCTGGCTTTCTTTGCCCAGGTTTTAAGGACACATTGCCGCCCTGCCATTCCTGATGAAGGTACGTTTGTGGGATAAACTCTCTCCTGAAACCCACTTTGGTTGTTGAATTTTTAGAGGCGATTGAAATGAGCTCCTACAAGTCTCCTTTAACTTGAGCTGGTGATAAATTGTCTACTGATAAGCCAAGCGTTGTTGTTTGAAGTGGAATGAATGCGACACACTACCGCATTCAGGAGAGCTTGGATTTTTGTCTCAAGTGTCCTCCATTTTTTGGGCCTTTTTCCATAATTGTTTTTCTATTTATTTATTTTTTTTTTAATGACAATGAATAAAACAAAGTTGTTTCGTCATTTTCAAATTTCATGACGATGGCCTTTTGTATGATGAAACAAAGCCCTCAAAGATATTTCCTTTCTATGAAAACACTGCAAACGCTAAAAATATTCATCTGTGGCAAAGGAAAGGCATGCTTGTTTGTTTGCAGTGTTTTGATGACGAGGCATAAACTAGTTCAGTCACAGACTATAAAAAAGTGTGATCATAGTGTTTATGGTTTTAAGGCTTCTCCGTGTCCTGTGATTAAAAAAAAAAAAAAAAGAAAAAAGTACAACTTGCACTGATTTCAACGTAATTTCTTAGACACACATCATATGGGCCAATGAGGAAATCCTTACATTTTGAGAGGAATCTGCTTCGCAGCTAAAATGACTTTTACATTTTGTTGAAACTCTGATTTGTGGAGATTCCAGACATGTTTCATTGTGTACTACTTAGGGTTATAACAAAAGCAGATTTGAATCAGATGTTTGGGTTTTGATTTAAAAAACGCGAGTGCATCAAATCGAACTGAAGCATTCCACTTCAAAATAAATCGATTGGTATCAAATCGTCTTTTATTCGAGAGATCTATATTTGAAGAAAATGCCACATTTTTGGGACTGACAAATTAATTCATATCTATGTGAAATGAGCAAGAAACTCAATTGCACCATTGCCTCTCTAACTGAGCCATACCATATCAAATTGTATTGTAATCCCATTGAATCAAACTGATTCGAATCGTTCCACTTTAATATCGAACCGCCATCGGATCGTATTGCATGGCAAGTATCGTCTTTTATTGGAGGGATGCATGTACACCACTAGTACTACCGTCATCTAAAGGATGAAGTGAAATATTTGGAATGTAACATCCAACTAAAGGTCAATATTTAATCTTTGAACTGCAAAGTGCAATGTTAGGCCTTGAACACATTCGGTTTTATCTCCGTCACTTCCATTTGATGGTGAAACGAAGCCTCTATAAATGTTCCTTTTGGATCGACGACATCACCTTAATAGCTGGCTAAACTTGTGGGTAGATGGCTCTGGGTGGTGACAACTCATCGGTGGAAGTGGGAATCGTCAGAGGGATTTGATCGTCTCAGCTCTAAAATAAACTTGCAAAGGTTGCATTTAAGACAACAGTGGGACGTCCAGACACCCATTTTCTAATCCGTTTATCCTCACAAAGGTCGCGGGCTAGCACCATTTCAGATCCTATTTTTCGTAGTAATGAAACTTTTTTTTTTTTCGTGAATGCATTCATTCATGGAAAACCTCTTCATTAATGCTTTTCTTTCAAAGACAAAAATGGGAGAACAATGCTCTGCAACTCCGGGCCATCGTTAGAAATACTGTTTGTGGTGAAAGATTATCTTCCAGGTGAGCTAGAGTATAAATGACTATTTACATGGGGAAGTGAGAGACGCTCCTCAGTTGTTATTCACCAAATGGCCAGGTACTATATTATCTATGCGCCTTTGTGCTTTTCCTCCTTCACCCCCACCGCCTTTAGCTTGGGAATGCTTCACTTTTCCCCACTTCCCTACTGGGTGACGGATGGCTTCAGCTGTCGACAAACAATCACAGCAGAAGCATTTGGTTTCGTTCCTTTTGTCTCGAGTGGGGAAACAAAATAGTTGTATGGAAATTCTTGTTTAGTACTGCATGCATGTTTCTTTTATTCGTCTTGGGGCTTCATGTTGTGTGTCGTTCACATAAGAAAAGGCTTTTGCCTGCTCAAATCAAATACACCAACCCCCCCCCCCCCCCCCCCCCTGAGG
>CAAKHF010022418.1:0-24626 GCA_901007745.1 Hippocampus kuda | reverse complement strand
GTGATTTGGACTGAAACTGATAGTTTGGTAAACTTGTGAGCATGTTCTTATGCTAGAGTTACCTGAATAACTCTTAATATGTTACGTCATTATTGACATTTCCAGGCATGTCAGTCATGTAACGTTAGTTTATTGTACACTTGTTCAGCCTGTTGTTCTCTATTTTATTTTTATTTTAAATTGCCTTTCAAGATGACATGTATGTTTTTGGTGTTGGATTTTATCAAATAAATTTCCCCCAAAAATGTGACTTATACTCCAGTGGGACTTATATATGGTTTTTCCTTCTTAATTATGCATTTTTTGGCTGGTGCGATCTATAATCCGGAGCGACGTATAATCCGAAAAAGACGGTACTTACGCTCTCTAAAACATTCCTTTTTTTCGCCCCACATTTGAGCTTTACGGGTTACAGGTCACATTGTATGATGGAAATAGTTTAGAAATTACTTAACTTGGTCTCTTTTTTTTTTTTTGTTCATGACATAATCCCATTATTGCACAGGGGGTGTCGACTTTTTATATCTACTGTAGTGGAGGACAGCAGCAAGTAGACACGACATACAGTCGTGCTCATAAATATACATGGCTTATGGGAACAACTGTAAGCGCGTAGAACACAACAGTGCGACCTGCATTTTACATCCAACTGCCAGTAGGCTGCCATTCAACAACAACAAAAAAAAGAAACATAAATAAAACTCGAACTCACCACAGGGTCTTTAACCGTGTCAACCAGAAGAATGATGTTTGTCCCTCCGCGTAGATTTTCAAGAATCTTTATTTCCCGTTTGATCTTCTTCCATTTGACAGGCTGTGTTCAAAACAAATATTTGTGTGAGGGAAGTGATTGATCACTGAGCTCTGGGCCAAGAAAAAGACACGTATGTCAGCATTTGTTCCATGTGATTTTAAATTGTCTTGCAATTGGTGTTGCCCGCTCCATCACTAATAACATACGAAAATTGCTGGCGCATTTAGAGAACGTGTCGTTCGGACAAATTCAACGCTTTAAATGTTTTTATATCATTTAAAATAAAGAAAGTGATAACACAGCATTACACCTTAAGATGGTAAAGTTCTGCTACAAGCACATGAAATATTAGTGTTCCAAATAAAACCTTTGGAATTTGTTGTTTATTTATTTATAAAGTGGATCAATGCCTTTTGCTTCGTGTTACCTCGTAAGACAATGCTATAAATTGAAGTACAATCACGGCTGTAGAATCATGCGCGAAAATGCTGTTGAACACAAATGCAGATTATAATGCCCATTACCTTCATGGTTGACATTGCATGAAATTATCGCAAAAGGGCATTTCCACAAATGCATAGTTTGTGCACTGATACTGTAAGCAAATCAACCCTCCCTTGTAAAAAGTCTACGAGTGCAACAGTAAAGAGGCACTCATGAGTAAACTCAGCAAAAACGATTACACGACAGTGATCATTTTGGAGAATCGTTTGACCCCCTTCTCACGACAAAGATGAAAGCTGAAGCAATCATATGACATCCTGCCCCAAGACCAATGGAACACGGAAGCTATGACTGTAGAAAGACAAATAACGGCATTCATATGAGCAGGAGAACAGCTGAAGCAGAGTGAATAAAATTCCCAACTATTTATCTTGGCGCAAAAATAAAATAAAATGTGGAAAATCAACCATTGACTTTGTGTGAAAATATCGTCAAAATTCCATGATGTGATAACATAAAAAAAAGAGAAAGCAATGGATGGATAGTGAACCACACAACAAATGGGACAAAAGAGAGGCTAAGCAAAATAAGACACGGCGAAGACTGACCTTGAGGATTTTCACCACTGCTTTTTCACTGCTGCTCACGTTGATGGCCTCAAAAACTTCACTGTACTTGCCTCGCCCCAATTTGCGTACCAACTGGTAGTTGTCTTGATTGCTGGGAGAAAAGACAAAGATGATCATCTGTCATCCAAGGCCACCATCGGCCTTCCAGCTAGAGTGGAAGTGTCAAGGGCAAACTGATTTTTGTTACTTCCCCCTCTGTCTCTCACCCCCACCCTTTTTTTTTTTTTATTCAGTTGTCATTAATGTCTCTGTCGATATTTTCCATCTTATCCAGCTTATTTGACCTTTGCATAAACAATGTGGAGAAATACATACAGCTGTAAAATGGAAATATACTTGTCTGCAAAAGGAAATGAGCATTTTAGATGATTAACTGTCATACAAGTGTAAAACAAAGTCAATGGTATATTGTGTAAACTCATGAAATAAATTGTGTCCTCACTATTCACTCTGATGACGTGCAAGAGAAGTCGGCCCAGCTTGGGCGTTCTATAAGGAAAATGGAAAAAAAAATATTGCACTTTAAACACTTCTATAATTTTCGACTGCCTGTGAGGTTGGGAATTTGTATGGGTGGAGCCCTGACTTTTCTTTGGGTGAAAAAGGGTTGAAGTGTTAGGTAAGGAATAGGGAGCCCGTGTGTATCAAGAAAAGTAGAAGGTTGACCAAATGGCTGACATAAATAAACCACATAGACAATTAAATATTGAACTCAACATTGGTCCTATGGCCTGTTGTTCTGTTTCGTTTCATTTTTGTTGTTGTCGTTCATTTTTTGTTTTAGAGTATTATGATGCGCACATGTGGGAAATGGAGGGAACATAATTGTCCTTCATAAAATAACATAGTTCATGAATTAAATGTAATACAGTGCTATATCTTCACTTAACATTGAAATATGTGACCCCTGAATAACAATGAGTTTGTCGCCCCTGCTGTAAATGTTCTTTTATCTGAACTCTGAGGACTGTTTGACATCTTAAATTTGCACATCATATTCCCCAAAAAAATTGCATTCAGTTTCCAAATTGGTATTTGTGACTTTGTGACAGGAATTTGGAGGTTCCACTCTCCAGAAGCGTCTATACGGTTTCACTTGCCGTTTATCATAGAGCAGCGGTGGCCAAGTCATGTCCTCGAGAGCCATACGCTTTCAGTTTTAGCTCTCTCTCTCCTCCAACACACCTGATTCAAATGATCAGGATTGTTATCAGGCCTCCGCAAAACTTGTTGATGATCTGATCATTTGAATCAGGTGTGTTGGAGAAGGGAGACATCAAAAACAAACTGAACGGCGGCTCTCCAGGGCCGGACTTGGGCATCTCTGTCGCAGAATATTTGGTGTTAAAACGATACCTCCAATTTGACACATGCGTGTCATAATCCCAGTAATCTTTGTTCTTCCACGTGTTGACATCGGTGTACACCCGAGCCTTGCTACTGGCCGGTGATGATGATCCAGGCATGGCAAGCTTTGAGGCTCGGTGGTTAAGATGTTCCGCTGAATTTTGGTTGACCCAGTACTGGAAGGCAGCACACTGATTCTCCAAAACAAGTGGCTTTAAAGTCTCTTTGTTGGCTTTACCAATGGTTTTGGCTGATTTCAAAGTGCCGGGCTGACCTATCACAGCTGATGTGCAGAAGGAGAGAGCTACGATGATGGAATGTGTGGTGCCCCTGAGTAGGATGTTGGGCAGGATGAGATGAAGAGCCGCCAGCTGCAAAGACACAAGAGAAAATGGACACTATAATGGTAGATATAAGCCATACATCCATCAAATGTTAACTTTAAACCAAGCCTATCAGGTTACGCTAAAACAAACTTGGAGATGACACAACACAAAAAAAAAAGGAATAGCATTAATGTGCTCACAGTGATATTTTTCATTTTATGTGACTGTATGGGGGAAAATCTTATCTTGCTTACGGGACATGGCGTTAAAAAAAAACTAAAATAATTAAAATCTATTATAGCACCAACAAAAGTGAGGCATTTTTTCACAACAAAATGAAACCAAGCTAAAAGGTGACTTTATAATGGCTCTTGGTTGTTTACAAATGTTTCTTTATTATTATTATTACGAGTTTTATTTTTTACGATCAACTGGCATGGACAAATTGAGAAAGGTTTAGCGATACTCTGAGCGGGTTAATTTATCATTTACGCCTTCAGGAAGTAAAAAGACCAGGTGACTAATGGCAAAATCAGCAACAGAGGTAAATTAGCCTGCTAACCTCGTCGATGAAGTGTTGCTTCCGGCCAACATCGACGTGAGGTTGTGAACAACAGAACTTTTCTCTCAACGAGGCGATGTTTTACCACCAGAGTGGATCGCAACTAAGTATCCGTGTTATACTCCTCAGCACTGTCGAATTAATTTAACTGGCTGCTACATAACTTCGTGGGGATGGACTTCCTTTTTCTCGTAACCGGAAGCAAACCTTTAAACCTGTTGAGCGTTTTGTCGCCTCTTGAATTTTTTTTAAACTTTGAATAACAAAAAAGCGCCACATTGTCTATGGATGAACACCTCTTCGTTTTGTTTATTTATATTAAATACGTGTGGGGGTTGACATATGAGGCTTACGCAACGAAATGTTTGCGTGCAGATAATACATTCAACATATTGCATGTGTAATACTACGGAGCCCCTAAGGGGACATGGAAGGAAAAAAAAAACTTTGCGAGATCTCGCAATGTTTTTGATATTTCAAAATGTCGGCCCGCGGACCAGATCAGGCCCGCGAGAAGGTTTTCAGTGGCCCCTGGGATGATCTTGATTTATTATTAGAACCGGCCGGCAACCCGCAGATCTCTTACACGCACCAATAATACATTTCACACAATGCAACGGTGACACGCCAAGCAGTCGGCCGCTTTATTTCAAAATGTATTAGTGCAGCAGTCGTTCGCATAACAGTGACGTTAGCTTTCAGATACCCATCAAAAATGGCAAAACGGAAGGTGGATACTGAGAACCGGGGGTTTCAAACAAGGTGGGAGTCGGAGTACATGTTCACGGACGTAGCTGGAAAACCTGTGTGTCTTTTGCGCGGAGAAAGTGTGGCGGTATTGAAAGAGTGTAATCTGAGATTGGTTAATAAATTTTTGCACTTTATTTTAATGTATTTCAATCCAATTATGTTTTAAAAATACCTTATTCGAGTGAATGATCGAAAATTGCTATTATTCGTTTGTCTTTGAAGTAAATTTAGCCTACTTTTGCTAAAAAAGAAAATATGGATGGTGCCTTGAATAATACCGGCTTCTTTCATTCATGTTATGGGTATTTTTATACAAGGGAATTTTGTTTTTTGTGCCTGTTGAAAATTAAAGTTTACTGACAGAGCCATAAGAATATGTTGCTTTATTTATCTGATCATATTGGAATGTATTTGTTTGGTTTTCAGTTGCTTAAATTTGGTTCAATAAACTATATGTGGTAATTGTTAAATTTTTCAATGAACATTCGATCAGTCCAGCCCTCGGCTTGCAGCAAATTTTATTTGGCCCTCCGTCCATTTGACTTTGACACCCCTGCCTTAGGCGGTCCGTATAATACTGAACTGTACTGGAGTTAAATTGTAAAGCTTTGTACATCTGTGTATATAAAATACGCCTACACTCAACGTGCATTCATAACTTCCAAAACTTTGGATGTTGGGTTACTTAGTTAAGGTCACAAAGCCAGCACCCGAATGCAAGAACAGTGTCGCCCCCTACGGGCAGATATTGACAACAGTCTTTACCAACCACATTCCTGGGCAGCATCGTGTCCTTGGTTCTCCGCTCCGACCTTCCTCCTGCGTGGACTTTACATGTTATATCAGTGCAATTGTGACTACAGTACTCTGAATTCCCTACATAATCCAAAAACACGCACGTTGGTTGAAAACTATATATTGTCCACAGGTGTAATTGAGAACAGATAATTGTTTCCCCGTGAATTGTGACCAATCATATCCAAATTCTATGTGATGGTTAAAGGCAACAGAGAACCTCGGTGATTGCTCACATTGGTTGCTGTGTCACCCCACGTTGTTGAAAGGTATGCTTCAGTCACACATGGCTGTCCCAGTTGAGGTGCTTTAATACAGTGTATTCAAAGATGTAATAGTCATGGCACATTACTCAGCCTTTCAAGTGTTCCACTGTATGAAATGAAAAAATATATATTTCAAGAACTACCGTTTTGTTTTTTTAAAGCAATATTGTTAGTCCAATCCCCATTTATTCAAGGCCATCAAATCAGCATTCAGGACCTTCTCCTGGTTCAAAGGGCATTTTACAGTCTATATATGCAAGGCAGGGGCGGCCCAGTGGTTAGCGCGTAGACCTCACAGTGCAGAGGTCGTGGGTTCGATCCCAGCTCCGGCCTTCCTGTGTGGAGTTTGTATGTTCCCCATGCATGAGTGGGTTTTCTCCGGGTACTCCGGTTTCCTCCCACATTCCAAAAACATGGATGGCAGGCTGATTGAACATGGTTGTTGGTCTCTGTGCCCTGCGATTGGCTGGCAACTGGTTCAGGGTGTCCCCCGCCTACTGCCTGAAGACAGCTGGGATAGACTCCAGCAGCCCCCGCGACCCTTGTGAGGATAAAGCGGATACATGCAAGGCATAAAATCATCAAGGTACTCAGGGGAACCACCCTTTAATATGAAATAATTTGCTGCAAGGTGTGTGACAAGATATTACACATAATGAAATTCGTATATATGCAAAAGTTAAAATGATACATTGTCAACGTAATCTACCTCTGCGTTTAGAAACTACTGATTGTAAAAGTACATGCGACAACAGTAATACAGATTTCTAATGATAAAATCAAATAAAAATGACTATCAACATAAATGCTGTGAACAAGAAATGCATACACACGTCGATATTCCTCAATGTGGTTTATTTTTCTTGTCTGTGTACAGTATGAACAGGAGTCTAAACGATATCTTTTTGGAGTTCAAGCCAAATTCAAGTGTGATCACCCTCTGCCAGTCAGTCCCTTTATCCAGTCCCTGTAAATATACTGCAAAAGGTTTGACTTGGAAGAGAAATGTCACACTGTGAACTAACTCATACACTCTCCCACTTTTATCCTCACAACACACAATGTTGCAGCTTGAGGCTGTGTGGAGTCAAGTATAGATGAGGAATCCTGGGAGGATTTCATAAATCCCATGACTTAATTTTCATCTACCACACAGTAATGTGCTAATTTCTTACAAGTGAACAATATGATACTTTGATCAGATTAAATGTCGTAATCCAAACGGAAACTTAAATCCTTGCAAAATATAAGCAAGCTTCTCAATAGTAAAAATAAAAAGTAACAAAATCACTACACATTTTCAATGTTTACATGAGCGCATAACCACAATCTATAAGAACAGGGTAGACTATGCAACGAATCAGTAGTTATAAATATTACACTGTGCATTTCTATTGCACATCTCAAGTGTTCTCATGACACGATAGGTATGCGTTAGTTACCAAATGTCATTTGTTTTCATACAAAGATGCAACGACACGTTTTATAGGACATAGGCTATACATTTTACACAAATCCACTTCTTTTTTTCCCCCCAGCCCCCTCTTGTGTTTTTCAAAATAAAACAAAGCTATAATACAATTGTGATATTAAGTGTGATAAATATTCATGCACAGACGACACTATCTAAGGTCTAGTATGTGAACAACATGCACCGCTGCACAGGGCAGACGCTGTGCGTGGATGGGAGGGAGTCGGCTTTTACTGGACATCAAACTCAATAAAACAAGATATGTAAATAAAAAAAGGCACAATGACATATCAGGAGCAGAATACAGAATACATCATACAACACATATGACAGCTGACTTGCGAGCCGCAACAGAGTAAACAATTAAAAAAAACAGATGCAATCACATCACATGCAACACCAAAAAGAAAATGTCTCTCTCTCTCTCTCACACACAAACACACACACACACACACACACACACACACACACACACACACACACACACACACACACACACACACACACACTCCCGATCAAAGCAAGCTCTCTACACCTTTTACATCAACCCTTTTTTTTTTTTTTTTGCTCCTTACCTTCACTCTAACTGATGAATTCCTGATTCTGAGTTTCGCCTTTTAACTCAAGGAAGGATAATTGAGTCTTAACACAAGGGATGCTGTACTACAAATGAGGAATCGTCTTTAATGGGCGCGAGTTCGAAGCAACCAAGGTGAATGTGGAGGCTGTGACCAGTCGCTCCATTTGCTGTCCAAGGCGGGAGAATCACGGCGGTCATGGGATACAGGGCGCTTCCGGGAAACTTTCACCTTCGGCGGTGTGCTGGACCGTGTGTTCCTGCAGAGCTGCGAGGTCAACAAAACGCTCGCCGCACCACACGCATTTAAACTGCGTCTCCCGCGAGTGCACGCTCTGGTGCTTGGCCAAGTGCTCGCGTTGCTTGAAGCTCTTGTCGCAGCTGGCGCACTTGAAAGGTTTCTCCCCGGTGTGGACGCGGCGGTGCCGCTGCAGCTCAGAGGAGTACCTGAAGCGTTTCTCACAGTCGGGACATTTCAGGGGTTTCTCGCGGGTCGGGTCGCAGCGGTGCTGGACAAACTCTGAGGAGGACACAAAGCGCTTGTCACACAGAGAGCATTTCAGCGGCTTCTCTGTGCAGTGAGTGTTTTGGTGGCGCTGCAGAGTGGAGTTCTTTTTGTATCCTTTGCCGCACACGTCACACTTGTAGGGCTTCTCTACTTCACCTCCACATTTGTGCCTCAGCAGTTCTCCGGATTGGCTAAAAGACTTCTGGCAAGATGCACACTTAAACAAGCTTTCCATGCCGTGCACCTGCTGATGGTAGAGCAAGTGGGATGGCTGAAGAAAGCCCTTGTCACAGAGATTACACTTAAAAGGGCGCTCGGCCGGATTCTTATGAGTGCGACGGTGGCGTACGAGAGCGTACTGCTGCTTGAAGCTCATCTGGCACTCCTCGCACTGGAACGGTCGCTCCTCGGAATGAGTGCGTTCATGCTGCCGCAGGTCCGACGGACGCTTGAAGCTCTTTCCGCACGAGCCGCATCGGAAAGGCCTTTCTCCTTCTGGCTGGCATTGATGGTGCAGGAGCTCCGATGACTCCTTAAAGTGCATTTCGCACAAGTTGCACTTGAAAAGGTGCTCGCCTGAATGGGCGTACATGTGGCGCACGAGGTGAGAACGGTGCTTGAAGCTCTTCTCGCACACAGCGCACTTATATGGCCGCTCAGAGCTGTGTGTGCGCTGGTGGTGAGCCAAATGTGAAGACTGGCTGAAGCTTTTATCGCACGTGTCACATTTGTAAGGCTTCTCACCTGTGTGTACCCTTTCGTGGCGAGTCAGCTCGGACAAATGCCGGAAGGACTTATGGCACACAGAGCACTTGTACGGCCTATCTGGTGCAGAGGCCTCAAAAGTAGGTGGGGATGAGGCACTGATTGCCGCACCACCACCAGAAGTCTCTCCGGTGGAGGGCTGCTGAGGATTGGCCGCCGATGAGGTGGGGGTGACGTTTCCGGATCCGGGACGGTACGTTTTCTCACAAATGGAACACTTCATTGGGTTGTTTCCATTGCCGTGGGAGTTGTGATGCTGGGCCAAAGAAGTGAGCAACGAGAAACCCATCTTACACACGCCACAAACAAAAGGCTTCTGTTCCACCTGCACACACTGATGCTCCAGCAGGTCCGTGGCTTGGCTGAAGATCTTCATGCACTGTGTACACTGGAAAGACCTGTCTTGGGTCACCATGCACTGGTGCTCGTGGGGATTGGCCAGGTGAGATATGTCATGTCCACAGGCGCCACACTTATGCACTCTTTCAGCCGCTAGCTGCATGGAGGGTTGTTGAGCTTGCACAACATGCTGCTGGCCCAGCTGCTGCTGCTGCAGAGACGAATCTGGTTGGAGGACAACGCCATACACGGTGCAGGCCAGAGTGTCTGTTGTCTGGGGAAGTGTGTGTACTACAGAAGGTGGAGCCACCGTGTGCTGCTGCTGCTGCTGCTGCTGCTGCCACGCCTCTGTCATTCTTCCTCTTTAATATTCAGTGCTCAGGAGGTGAGTTTTGAAATGACACAGAGTCGACTGATGCAGTTGACGCAGTAATCAGGATGGTGAGCTTTCTGTGGGTTACACGAGTTCTTCGAGATAAACATGAACACCTGCAGGGACACAAAACAATCACAGAATTAGTATGTGGGATGCAGGTTGATTAACTGGCCAAAATCATCACATTGCACATGCGTAGGCTCATAGGCTGTGAATGCATGATTAATTAACAACAAAATTTTGGTCTGGGAAAAGTAGAGCATCTAAACGTCAGGAAATGTTAGGGACTTTCCGTCCGACACCTTTGCTTAACACAAAATTAACTTGATTGTTGACGATGTACTCTTTGGGCAATCACAACACAGCGATGTTATACGGATTCTTGAATGTATACATTTGCAAGAATGTCGCTAAAATGTTGCTATCAAATAATACAATTTCATACCAAGCCGGGCTCCATCTATTTCCTGAACTAAACCATGCACCAAATATACTGATGAGTTAGCCGAACATGTAACTATGTGCGCTTCGTTTCACAACGCTAAATTAACTAGCAACTGTTGTGGCCCATGCACAACTGCTAACTATTAGGAATCGAAATCTTCACCATTTTGAGGCCATAGCCGTAGCTAGTTGCTGCGGCAGCTAACAGCTAACCCGCTAGAATGCATCCTAAACGTTACTATACGCAAGTCAACATTCTTTGCTATTATGTTGCTATTGCTATCTTCAAATAACTACCGCGTTCGTTTCTTTGCCCACTAAATACGGTTTCGTCACGATTCATTGTCCTTGGCTACAAGGCAAAAGAAAGACAGACGCGACACTGAAAAGCTGTAGCCGCTTTCCCCGATAACGCGTTTCATGAAAGGCCACCATAAGATTGAATGGTCCAACGTTAGATGGGAGCCTCCACGGAGAACTGACCCCGAATCTTAAGTAGGCCTCCGCCGAGCCGCAGGAAGCCACTCGCCTCTTGCAGCCTTGGTTCTCACATCTGCAAAGATCTCATTCTGCAAACACTCGTTCACCAAAACGTACCCGGGTCGCTTAGTGATGTTTCTCACTGCTGTCTTCGGACCAGAGCCGACAGCATTCGGCGTAAGTGGGGGTCGGGGGACCGGCGGCAGAGGTGATGCGGTAGAAACTCGACGCCATCCTCCTGCAGACGGACGAACAGCAGAAAACATGCAGTGAGCTCAGTTCCCACCGCACTCGCTCCACCGCAGCTGCGCCACCTCAATGGACGAAAGCAATCACGGGGGGATAACGACTCACAAGGTTTTGTCACAAGAACAAGCCAACAAAGACGACGAGGAACTGGAAACAGATCACAAATGTAGGTTTTACACCACAACACTAGGGGGCAGTGTTTCAACCAATCAACTGAACCGACAATAACCGGGGTTCAGCACACGCAGTCATGAACCAGTTCCATACGTTGCCATAAACCACACTCACCGCACATATGGATGGTAGAGGGAAAAACACTTCAAAATGTGACTTATGTAAGTGTAATTCCTGACTGGGTAATTCCTGACTAATGTTGGCTTTCCCGTCCCCACGAAAAGCCTTAAAACACTGCACTTAAAACGAATAGCTTATGTTTTTTAATTGTAGCTTGTGATCTTTTCCAGGAGGATTTATTTTTTCAATTTGAAAGATACATATTTTCTTTTCAAATATAAATAACAGAAAATCTTACAGGAAGGTGGTTTCATGGTTAGCACATTTCCCTCACAGTTGTCAGATAGGGTGTTTGAATCCAGGCTCTGGGCATCCTGTGTGGCATTTTCATGTTCTCGCCATACTTTCCTGGCTTAGCTCTTGTCCTGCAGTGCTTGGAGGTCTGAGTTTGAAACAAAGGCTTTTAATTTAAGAACTAAGTCATACAAGACTTAGCTTGAATGCTCATTGTTATTGACCATTATTTTTAATTCCACGGTCAGTTTAACTTGCATGATAATACATTGTATGATTATGCAAATTTAAAGTGAACATTTCTGGTAGGAAATTGTGTTGCGTCACGTTT
The DNA here is from genome assembly GCA_901007745.1 of Hippocampus kuda. Classification (NCBI taxonomy): domain Eukaryota; kingdom Metazoa; phylum Chordata; class Actinopteri; order Syngnathiformes; family Syngnathidae; genus Hippocampus; species Hippocampus kuda. The sequence goes on along the minus strand of CAAKHF010022418.1, from coordinate 12,685 downwards.
TTTTTTTAAACTATAGCTATTCTAGCATTGGATCGACTTGTATGCTACCAAAATGATGTGAACTGACTTAAAAAAAAAGCTAAACTACCTTATGATAGAAATTGAAAAAACAGTCTGTACTGTATGTTTTATTTTAAGCCACATGGTTATTTGGCTCACATCACTTCACCATTTATCATTCTTGTAGTCAACAATGTCAAACAATTCTTTTAAACAAGGCAATGGTTGGGGTGGGAGTATCTTGCTTCTTCAAATCTGTTGCAGTTAGAAATGATGCTCTGTGGGTTGCAACCGCCCTTAATTTTACCCCTCTCTATTCACATCTCTATTTTACGTTGCATCATCATCCCTGGAGGTTGAACTGGATAACAAACTCATGTTGACAAAAGAGTAGAAAGTATATGTACTTGTCAAGGATCAAAGGTTGCCTAACACTGCAATACACTGTAGTTAATTTAATATTTAAGCTGCTCAGAACGTGACATAATTGTGGCACACATTGATTTAATGTTCAATCATTATATCTTCACCTTTTTTGGTATAGGGGTCACCACAGTGGACAGCTATTCCAAAGTTACTCTCTCCTACAATGAATGGGACCTCTTTTTTTTTTGGGGGGGGGGGGGGCGGCATAAAATTAGTAAACACGTCACTATAGCATGACATTTACGCAAATGGAATATTAACTTTAAACACAGAACAATTTCCACACGCTTTATAAAGATGTATTTTCATGAAATTGCCTGGAGACGCAAATGGCACCAATTTGGTTGAATGGCCCATATAAACATTACCATTGAATGAGAGATTCTTCTGTTAGGCACAGTAGATTTATCTAACCGTAAACGAAACATTTAAATCGTTATTTATTGGCGTGCGCGGGCTAAAATGACAAATACAGGCAGCCACGTCGTTGCTGGGTACGTGTGTGACTTCTCTCATCTCGAAACGACACTATTGATTTATGACCTCGTTAAATGCAACCAGCTGGGAACAAGCTTCCTTGTCACAGAATAATTTAAACTCTTGCAACTTCTATTAGAAGTTATGTCGTTTGGACGTGTCACAATCGCTAACCTGTCTGTCGCACTCTGAGCTCTCTCAACTCTTTAACGATGCCGTTTATATCAGCCAAGGCAGACTGGAGCATCTTTCGGCTTGCTTCTCCCCCCAAACAAGCTGGTAAAACAAACCCAATGATCTGACCCTGCCTGCAGCAGTGCTGTGAGTAGCTGAGGAGACGTGTCTGTGGGTGTGTGCGTCACGCTAACCGCATCGCTTCTACAAAAAAATAAAATAAAAATAATAATAATAAGAAGAAAGGTAACATTATAAAATATACGTTTAATCTACAACTGTTCTATTTGACAAGATATTTGCACTTTTGGATAATTTTGTAGCTTTGTGACCGTTAAATGTTCAGAAAATAATTTTCACCCGATACCGGAACAGCTCAAAACCACGTGATCAGTCCCAACTTCCGATCACGTGATCGGACCGAGCCATCCCAACTGCATATGCAGTGATTCCCAACCTTATCTGAGCCATATATAGGGACATATTTTAAAGTCGAAAATCGCACGGCACACCACCAAACAAAATTGTCACAAAAAGAGGATACATGTCAATTTCATACTTTTGCCATCCCATTGAATAGAAGATCATTTATTTGTTCTTTCTGTTAGTATAGATTCCTGGTACAGTATAGGTAGATAAGATACGATAAGATAAGAAAACTTTTAATCGGCTCACAATGGAGAAATTCCCACTTCACAGCAGCAAAGTTATGAGAGGAAAAAGTAGAAGAACAAAATAAATAGGAGCTGCTGGAAAGGCAGCCACTCTCGCGGTGTCATCTTGAAGTCAGTAGATGGACAAAGATACATTATTTGGTTTAAAGAAATAGATTTCTCACCAATTAAGTGAAATTTGATCAGATCCCGCGGCACACCGTTCAGGCTCTCATGGCACATTAATGTGCCCCGGCTCACTGGTCGGGAATCAATGATCTATATTACACACATTAGCATCATCTTTCTATGTAATTGAATCTCCCTTCCGTAGTCTTATGTAAATGTCATTTCCAGGCAACACAGTGTATGAGTAGTTAGTACAGTTGTCACATAGCAAGAAAGCTCAGTGTGAGTATCTGTGACACTAACATAGTGTACTGTCACTTTTATATGAAGTCATACGTGAACGCACAGTTATGTAACACTGTGCTTGATGTGTGGAATCCAGTGAGAATTTCATAAATCATAATACACCACTGTGTGGATGTGTCTGCCTGTGTGGTTTTATAAAATCTGTACAATATGATATGAACATCAACACTGTTTCCGCCAAAGTGAAACAAGTTTCAAATGGACATTGCTATTCTCTATAAGGGTGAAAACATTTGGAATGAAAGCAAAGTAGATAATATCTCCCTTCACAGGCTCACGTATGTTTTTTTTTGTCAATCTTTTATCATACCAAACTGTATCATACCAAAATGTACACCATGATCAACAATCACGAGGCATACATATTTCAAACATTTTATTGTTTTTTTTTCCACATTAACAACTTCTTAAACCAAAGCGTAAGAAAGAGCATGCTCGGGCATGCAATGATGTCACAACATGATGATGCCACTGGGTGCGAAGTATAAAACACAATAGTAGAGAGTTTGTATTCATACCATTCATAATAAACTCATGACATTTCAGTCTCCACTGAGAGTTAAAAGCTAATGTTTATTTTACACTGCTCTCCATGTCTCATGTAGCCTTGTGTTACTAAATCAAAGAGACGAGGAGAGACTTTACAAAATGACACCAGATTGAGCAGGCTGAACAAACATGCGGAAAAGTCTCATCCGGCCCAAAACGTGTCAGGAAATGACACTGTAGAAACCCTACCTTCCCATTTTGAATGGTTCAAAGGGTGACTAAGGGACAGAGTCAAGTCAAAACAGTGCATGCCATTCCTGGTTTAAGTGGGGAGTGTGTGAGTTGTGTTGAAGGTTATTAGTATCCTCATAGCTTGGCATCATGATGCGGTTTATCGCAATTTACATGAAAATTAATTTGAGAGGGAAACTGAATTAATATGAGGCACTCTGCATTCTCTCTGGCTCGCAAAATGTGTCAAATAGGAGTAATAATGACACATACACATATCATAGTATAATTAGCGGTCGTAACATAACAGTCTGGAAGCTGTACAAAGGGACAAGGCTGAATTCTTCTCACTATGTCAGCAGTTAAATGTGTCATATGTTGGGTTGCCGTGCGAATGTGTGTCAATGTACAAGGAGTGCTGACATAAAAAATTCTCTTTGCCAACAAAGTTCCTTGAGTATAAATTTGGTGTTGGTGATATACAAAAGTTCACAAATCATACAAGAATGCTTTTTTTTTTTCCAGACCCAAACATTTGGTTGTGTGGAGTGTGGCGACCTCAAACAAGTGAAACAAGTAGTGATAAGATGGCGTCCAAACAAATGAAGACAGAATATTGATGTTAAAGGGATTGACAATGCATTTCAACACCCCACGCGGCCTCATGCAAAAGTTTCAAGTGGGTTTGGAATAAATTATATATGTATATATATATTTTTTAATGGCTGAGCCCTTTAAATGGATCTACTCTTGCAGCATAGTTCTGTGTGTAGCGCATTGTGCGAACAGGGGAATGAAATTGATAGATGGGACCGAGAGGGGAAAAGGTTGAAAGACAAAATGTTTATTTTTATGTGCAGTGCAAAAATGTAGTGTGACTTTCATGTTCTTGGTTACCATGTAAAATGATAACCTGTTTCATTTTTTTAAGTGGTGTGAAATAGGGACGGCCCGGTGGTTGACTGGTTAGCGCGTCGACCTCACGGTGCAGAGGTGGAGGGCATCGATTCCGGCTCCGGCCTTCCTGTGTAGACATGTTGGTCCCATGCCTACGTGGGTTTTCTCTGGGTACTCCGGTTTCCAAAAACATGCATGGCAGGTGAATGGAACACTCTAATTTGTCGCGAGGTGTGAGTGTGAGCGCGGATGGTTGTTGATCTATATGTGCCCTGCGATTGGCTGGCAACCATTTCAGGGTGTACCCCGCCTCCTCTCCGAAGACAGCTGAGATAGGCTCCAGCATGCCCCACAACCCTTGAGCGGATCAGAAAATGGATGGATGGATGGATGGGTGGAAAATGGACCAAATCTACCCGTGACCGTCCTTTAAACCGTATGCAATGGACACCCATGCATATGTGTCCTTAAATGCCACAATCATGTAAAGCTGCGATCTTCACTTTAATGTGAATCTTATTCAATCATATTTTAATGGTTGCAAGCTCAAAATAAGAGATTAAAAGGAATGGCGTTCATGCAGAAACTGAAACGGGCCTCTTCACTAAGGTTCTGTGTCCGTCATTCAGGCTGTGGGCTACAGTGGAATAAGCAGAATGCCCATCTCAATAAGTAATAATATAATATACTGCAGTCATCGATAAGTCTTAGTAGATCATACCTGTTTTAGCTTAAATAAAGAAATGGATGAAAAGAATGGCTACTCCAATATTGAGTAAGATGACCAAAACCACCAGAATGGAGCTGGAGCCCTAGAAAATGGGAGGATGAAAAGAAACAAAATTAGTCCAGTTCTCTTTGAGGAATGTTTGTACAAAGTCATTTTCATTGCTTCTTTAGCTTTTAATAATGTTTTCATTAAAAAGGCATAGTTTTGTCTTTCCTGTGCTGTGAAGAAATGGTTGCAAAACCAAGATAGAGCTGGACTTACTGAGTTTGATTTGAGGCTGAGAAGCTCTCCTTCCTGCTCCAGAGTGATGGGCTGAGACTGAAACGGTGGGGAGAGGGTGAGGTCCCTTTGCAGCGGCCAGTCCTCGAGCTCCGCCCCCGCACTCAAATTGTCCAGCATCTGGACAGAGTCCACGGATCCCTCTCGAACTGGTCTCAGGCCTCGGGATCGCAGCCTGTTGTTTTTTGGGGCTGACGATTCCGGAGCCAGGCCTCGAGATAGCTGCGATTCCGGACACTGAAGCCTCATGTCTACTGTGTATTCATTTATCCTTTCCTCATCCTGCTCCGTGAGGCGTGAATGGACGGGGCTCCACCGAAGGGTGCTTTCAGCAGTCCAACCCTCGGTCAGGCCATCTTGCCTTTGGTCAGTTACAGCATGCTCATTAAGCTTGTGGTTGGGGGGATTGTGCTGCTTTCGGCGGTGGTTGGAGAAGACATGCTCTCGAAAGTTGTAACTGGAGGCAACGTGGTCACTGGGGTTGTGATTGGAGGCAACATAATCCTGGGAGGTGTGATTGGAGGAAGCATGCTCAGAGGTCTTGTGATTGGAAATGTTATGTTCCAAGGCTTTGTGATTGGACAAAATGTGAACCTGCCTGTAGTTGGAAGAGGCATGCTCACAGGCCTTATGATTGGTAGACGAATGATCCCAGGTTTTATGATTGGATGACGCGTGTTCCCTTGACTTGTGAGCAGAAGTGGCATGCTTAGAGGACTTTTGGTTGGACACGGAATGCTCCCATTCCCTGTGGGAAGAAGTGTGCTCCCGGACCTTGAAATTGGAACTTGGTTTCTCACGGAGCTTGTGGTTGGTCAATGGTACTGGATCGTGACCATTAATCTGGCCCTCCTGTTCTTCTAGTAAAGAGGGCGTGGTCGAGCGGCTGCTACATCCTCGATCCGGGTACGTGTCATCCGCCCAGTTGTGAGCACCCCCTTTCGGCAAGTCCATACCCCGTGACTCCACCAGCACCTGGATCTCTGACCCGCCCTGATCGTCCACGGCGCTCTGTCTCATGAAGCAAGCATTTCTGGGACGATGTACATGATTGGGTGGACTGCCGGTTGGGCAGATGGGGACACTCAGCACAGGGCTGAGATCGGGTGTTATTACCGGCGGTGTCGTATCCGGAGTACACAGCTCTGGACTGTCTGTTCCGGTGGAGATGACCTCGTGGTCTTTGTCCTTGACATTCTGGTGCTGAGGCTTCTGACATTCGAGCCCTGGGAAAACAGTTGGATAGGTAACACAAATGAAGTGAACTGGCACAAACCCACAGTGAACTCATTAGATGGCAAGTGTGTGCAAGACTATGGAGCCGTGTTAATAGCATGCTGTGTGACAAAAGAAAAGCAGCAAACAAACTGAATTCTGGACAAGCAGTCGCAGTTAGCTTCAGTCTTCAAAAGTATTCTCCTTATCTTAAGTCAACAGTCTCAAACTTGGGTCTTAAACTGGACAGTGATTTTAAACTTGACCGGCAAATTGGTGCCGTTGTTAAATCCAGCTTCTTTCATTTTAGGCAGCTGGCTAAAGTAAAACCTCTCCTTTTGCATGAGCACCTTGAGACAGTAATTCATGCTTTCGTCACATCCCGGCTCGATTACTGTTATGCACTTTACTTTGGAGTCAGCCAAACCTCCATTAAGCATCTCCAGCTGGTCCAGAATGCTGTTGCTTGCCTCTTGACTGGTACTCGTAAGAGGGAGCACATAACTCCCACTCTGGCATCCCTTCACTGGCTCCCGATACATTTTAGAGTTCTTTTTAAGATCCTATTATTTGTTTTCAAATCTTTAAATGACCTCGCGTCACCTTACCTTTTTGAGCCCCTCTCCCCCTAGACACCGCCTCAGGTCTGCGGACCAGACATTATTAGAAGTACCAAGAACTAAGCGGAGGCTCAGAGGGGATCGAGCTTTTTCCGTTGCTGGTCCCTCTCTTTGGAATGGCATCCCACTGAACATTCGGCAAGCCCTCTCGCTGCCCGTCTTTAACCCGCCTCAAAACTCACTTGTATTCTTTGGCATTTTATTTAGCATGACTCAGACTTGATCTTAGTTTTACTGTTTGGTGCTTTCTACCGTCTTTGTTACTGATTTATTGCTTTATTGCTGTATATATGATAGTTGCTCCAGGTACAGCACTTTGTATATAGCGATGGCTGTTTTAAAGTGCTCTTGAGTTGAGTTAAGTTGAGTATTGTATTCCACGGGAGAAAAGTTACAAAAGTATCTCGATGGCTTTTTCTCTTTCTAACAAACTTGTCGATACTGTATCCTAACTTGTCATATTTTTAGGTAAATCAGCATGATCTTAGTGCAAGAGCTGCCCTTTAACACTATGTTTACTCTTGTGCTTGTAACCTGTGGTGCTGTAGAAGTGTGTAATACCTTATTTAGGGAGAAATTGTTTACATGGAAAATGCCGCAGAAGTCAAACAAAATGGCACTACAGTATAACATGATTTGAATTAGTGGAGCCCCATAGTGCTTCTTAAAATGCAGCTACAACGATATGCCCATGTTTAAATGTAAGACACTTATGACAGATTTCATGGACATAAAACAATATTCATGGTGATTCCATCCTTGATTGACAACTCACCATTGCCGTAGATGTGAAAGGAGGGTGAGAGCTCTTTGGCAGCTATACGTGAGAGTCGACATTCTTCCATGGCCTTCTGTGCAACTTTCTCAGCCGCCTCTGCCTTTCCACGAGCGTGGCTCATTCTGGTCACAACAGCAAGAAACATTTCACTCATACAGTTCTGAGAGAAAATAGAAAGACGTTCTGTCTTTTACAAACTGAAAATGGACCGTGAAGCAGATGAAATAGTATTTCATACTCTGATTATCCATTTACAGTGACAGTCTTTCTTCAGTGATCTATTACCGTTGGCACTGTGACAATACTTCCTCTGATAGATTACATCAGATTGTATTTGTGGAATCTATTTTTTTAATCAGTGAGCTTATTCACTATTTTTGGCAGGACAATAACTCTGTGGGGTTACAATATGGAAGGGTTGGATATGTACTGAATTTTAGTACATGTCCAGCCCTACATCCATGGACATATAGCTATGGAAAAAATTAAGAGCCGAAATGTTTTCTTCCATTCATCCATCCATCCATTTTCCATCGCTTATCTGGGGTCGAGTCACGGGGGCAGCAGCTTTAGGAGGGAATCCCAGACTTCCCTCTCCCCAGCCACTTCTTCTAGCTCTTCTTTGGGGATTCCGAGACGTTCCCAGGCCAGTTGGGTGACATAGTCTCTCCAGCGTGTCCTGGGTCGTCCCCGGGGCCTCCTACCGGTGGGACATGCTCGGAACACCTCACCAGGGAGGCGTTTAGGAGGCATCCTAATCAGATGCCTGAGCCACCCAATCTGGCTCCTGTCGATGTGGAGGAGAAGTTGCTCGACTCTGAGCCCCTCCCGAATGACCAAGCTTCTCATTTTATCTCTAAGGGAGAGCTCGGACACCCTGCGGAGGAAACTCATTTTGGCCGCATGTATCCGGGATCTCGTTCTTTCGGTCACGACCCATAGCTCGTGACCATAGATGAGGGTTGGAACGTAGATCGACCGGTAAATTGAGAGCTTCGGCCTTTGGCTCAGCTCCTTTTTTACCATGACAGACCGATACAACGTCTGCATCACAGCAGACACTGCACTGATCCGCCTGTCGATCTCTCGCTCCCTCCTGCCCTCATTCATGAACAAGACTCCAAGATACTTAAACTCCTCCACTTGGGGCAAGATCTCCTCCCCGACCTGGAGAGGGTACTCCACCCTTTTCCGACTGAGGACCATTGTTTTATATTTGGAGGTGCTGATTTTCATCCCAACCACTCGGCTGCGAAACGCTCCAGTGAGAGTTGGAGGGCCCTGCTTGAAGGAGCCAACAGCACCACATCATTTGCAAAAAGCAGAGATGTAATACCACCAAAACTGACCCCTTCAACGCTTCGGCTGCCCCTAGAAATTCTGTCCATAAAAGTTATGAACAGAATCGGTGACAAAGGGCAGCCTTGGCGGAGTCCAACCCTCACTGGAAACGATTCCGACTTATTGCTGGCAATGCAAACCAAACTCTGGCATCGGCAGTATAGGGACCAAACAGCCCATATCAGGGGGTTAGGTACCCCATACTCCTGAAGCACCTCCCACAGAACTCCACGAGGGACACAGTCGAACACCTTCTCCAAGTCCACAAAACACATGTCGACTGGTTGGGCGAGTTCCCATGTACCCTCGAGGACACTGCTAAGGGTGTAGAGCTGGTCCACTATTCCACGGCCGGGATGAAAACCACACTGTTCCTCCTCAATCTGAGGCTCGACTTCCCGATGGACCCTCCTCTCCAGCACCGCTGAATAGACCTTACCTTACCAGGAGGTAATGGAATGCCTAAAGCCATGAATGCCATGGAATGCCTAAAGCACCATTTCTGGCAGTACAATGGCAAGAAGTATTTATTCAAGAAATTGAGTAAGTGATTTTGGGTTCTCATCAAGACAACCTTCAGGAAATATCTCTTCATTTCAACTCTTAGAAGCTGATTTTGTTGTCATTAATATATTGGTCCAAACATACCTTTAGTCTTACCAGGTATTTAAAATGAATGGGAAAATGAAGAAACGAGGGTGATCTTTTGATTTTTGACATGGCTGTAAATACAGGAAATGTTATATTACCTTGACATGGCAATCTCAGCTTTCTGCTTGGCAATTTCCGCAGCCTTTTCTGCAGCTTCAACAGCTCGGTCCACCTTCTCTCGGATTTTACTGGCCCTCAGCGGAATCAGGTTCTTGCGCTTGCCGCTCACCAACATGTTCTGTTTGTACTTTCCCTCCTCCTTGGTGCCATCAGGAAAGGTAGTGCATCCGTACCCATGTCTTTTGTTCCCTGCCCATTCACCTGCGTAGTGAAGACCATCCGAGCGTCGACCCACCCCCCAGCCAGCCCTGTGGTCGCTCCGCCACTCACCTGCATACATTTCTGTGACAGTTGCATCCACAGGAGTACCCTGTTCATTCTCACTAGCATTGGAGTGGATATCGGACGCAGCCGAGCTCACCGTACTCATGCCGGCCTCGCTGCAGAAGGAACTTTGCTTACTCAGCTGACTGGCAAGGGAGCTTTTGGATTCCGAGCGTCGTAGTTTCAGGCCGCTGAGGATGGATTGTCGAAAGCGACCTTTCCTCTTTCTCTGGCGCTCAGCTTCATTTGGAGCAGTTAGAGCAAACCCTCCTCGGCCCACAGGGCTGCCAGCCAGCCCAGCCGCCACCGTGGGCGTATTGGCCACACCGTCCTCAAGCACAGCTGGGGGGCCGTGACTGTGCTCAGAACGGAGGGAGTTTATGGACGTTCGCAGAGGGAAAAGGATGACGGCCGCCATGCCGTATGGCACACTCTGCCGCACACCGTAGCCATGACGCATCCCAGCCAGCCACTGGCCCTGGAAGGTTCCTGGCCCAGGCAGAGACATGAATCAGAAGTCAGACAAGTATGGCTTTTATGACTTCATAACTGTCATTATGCCATGGAACAGGATCAACGATTGGTCAAAACTTAGTGTCAATTTGAAGAACAATTTCAGAGACATTTCATAAATTAATAACACCATCCATCGATGCAGCTCAGTGGTAAAACCATATATGGGTACGCCGGCAGACAATATCACTTACAAATGGGCTGTATAAAACATTTACATTCAAAGGCCCACTGTGAAGTAATTTCAGAAAATTCCAAATGAAATATTTTGAAGTCACCAGTAATTAGACAAAATACATTAAGTAAAGCATGGAAAAATATTCATTCATCCATTTTCCGATCCGCTGAATCCAGGGGTGGCCAACCAGTCAGAGACGAAGAGCCGATTTTTTTACTGAGTTACTGCAAAGAGCCACATCATACCCTTCCTTGCGCACGCACGTGCACACACACACACACACACACACACACACACACACACACACACACACACACGCACACACGCACACACGCTCGCACGCACTCACGCGGGTGCCCACCAGTGCACTCGCGCACATATGCACGCACACCACAGTGAGCAACAGTCGGAACGGGCCGAAAATGAATGAAAGCTCAAGATACAAATAAACAAATCTTTTTTTCCCCACGCATTTCCTCCTCCCACCCCTTGCAGTCGACTTGGGACCAGTTCGCTGGCTCCCGGTCGATTCTGATTGACATATTGGGAACCCCTGCCTTAAAATCAGAGATAATTCTCTGACTAGCTTAGCACTTAGCGCCGTTGTTTGCGCGTGAGCGGTGATGCAGTCATCTGATTGGTTGCCCTCTATGTCAATTAAGTAACGGGATTGATGATAGGCTGACGGAGTACATTCTGTGAAGTTGGCGCCTTGTTTGAATGGCATCGCCACTGACGAGGCGTTTTCGACGCTTGTCGTGTGAGCCCGGGAGCCGCATTGAACTAGCCAAAGAGCCACATGCGGCTCGCGAGCCGCGGGTTGGCCACCCCTGGCTTAATCCTAGCAAGGGTCGCGGGGTGAAGAAAAATATCCTTTTGTAAATTTGTAATCGTTTTCTGTGTGTGTGTGTGTGTGTGTGTGTGTGTGTGTAAAGATCTATCTATGTATATATATATATATATATACATATATCTATCTCTCTCTCTCTCTCTCTCTCTCTCTCTCTCTCTCTCTCTCTCTCTCTATATATATATATATATATATATATATATATATATGTATCAGAGCTATCAGTTTAGCGTGTTTTTATCAGCATTAATTTAAATGAATTTTAACGTGATTACATTTTTTCTCGCGAGATTAACGCAGCACACGTCACAGCAGATTTTACGTTGCTCTATAAATAAACCAGAAACAAAACAAGCGTGCTGCAGAAGTTCACGCCCATGTCTGTTTTGCCAGCCACGGCAGCGCGAGACACCGAAAACGGATACTGAAAGAGTTTACGAATGGAAAGTTTACTTTTAAAAAGTTGCCAGATTGTTCCACTGACAAGACCAAAGTTACCTGTATGTTTTGCAGTCGTAAACTGAGCTATCATCATTGCACGTTGAGTCTGAAATACCACTTAATGGCCAAGCACACAGCTGATGTGAGTACTCTGCCCCCTCCTCTAAGACAGACAGCTATGGATGATTTCAAAGCCAAGAAAATGGATGACACGACGAAGAACAATTTTGCTGAAACCATAGCTAAATGTATGGCTACTGCATGCAAGCCTGTCAACATTGTCCACAGCTCGACTCAATCTGAAATCATTCGCATTGCGTGGAATGACTCCACTACGGATTGCCAGCGAGAGCCTCCATTACAAGCTGTGTACAGAGATTTACGTAGCGGAGAAGGCTAAGGTACACCAAGCGGGAGAAGACACTGTTTCGGGGGAGAAATAAGAGACGAGGGTGATGAGCCTCTGGTGAATAAAGAGCAGGTAGCCTGTTGAGTACGATGTATGCCACTGACGCGATTGTTACTTGTTTGGAACTATTTTGTGTGGAAGGTTACCATGTTCCGTGTCTATATGAATAAAGGGGGTGGCGCTTCTCTGTGTTCGTCTGACAGTAATGGTGCGCTGAGGCACGTCGAGAGTTCAGTGGGGCAGTCGTAGCGAACACACTGAAAATAAAACGTCTCCAGTGTTGTGTTGTGCCTCGAACCAAGTGTAGTCATCTGAAATGATGTCTACACAAAACCAGAGAGAGATTTCCGCGCAAGAAGGACAAACAGAATCAACATAGCCTGACTGCTTTGTTCAAAGCAAACTTGGAGAAAAGCGAAATATGCAACCATGGCTTAAATCCACTATAGGCTGAGTACTAGTTTACCTTAGATGTGCACTTTATAATTTTATATTGCTCTGTTTTGATTCCCTA
>CAAKHF010022413.1:0-10079 GCA_901007745.1 Hippocampus kuda | reverse complement strand
CACACACACACACACATTCATACACAAATTTAATACATTTAAACAAATATTGTTCAACAAATAAATCTCTCTGATTTCCAGATTGTAAAGACGATCGGAGAATGCGCAGCATGCTAATAACAATCCCTCATCGATAACTAACCTCTGATCGGAGAGTCCCCGAACGACGGCGAGCAACAGAGCCTGCACGCACAGCCGACTCGGGGGCCGCTGCCCTTGCTTCCTGCGGCCGCCGATGCGCAGCCGACGCTCGGGCCATCTTTGCACCAGCTCCCCGACGGCTAGCGGTCTGCATCCGGCGAACGAGGCCTCCAGTAGCGGGCCGTACAGCTCTCGGGGCACCCAGCGCAGCCAGTGGGGCGACGAGCTGTGGTCGCTCACCACCTCCTTCGCGCACAGGCTCAACAAGGAAAGCGCCATCTTTGGTAAGACATTAGACGATAAAAAATAAATTAATTAAGATTAACAACACGTTAACATGTACACCTAGGATGCCGATCTTTGGTCCATGTTAGCGTCTGATTGAGGAAGCTACAGCATCTGTTTACACTTTTACACTGTCGCATTCCTGTGACGTAGACGCATGAGACAGACGTACAGTCATAAATTCATCCGTCAAACACAGAACATGTTTCTCGTCGTGTTTTGTATTTATTCAACCCTTGATACAATTTATTTTTGTAAATATTTGAATTATCCATTGTTGTTCTAATTAGGGGACACTATTTTAAAAGAAGTTCTAATAAAAAACGTTTTTAACGCCGAGTGCACATCATTGTTCCAGCCCCCTTTCCCCTCCCCCATTTCAGTAGCTGGAAGTGTCTCCACTTTGCCAAGTGGGTATGCATCAAATACTTTCATCTTTCATCTTTCATCTTCCGAACCGCTTCATCCTCATTAGGGTCGCGGGGGGTGCTGGAGCCTATCCCAACTGTCTCCGGGCAGTAGGCGGGGGACACCCTGAATCGGTCGCCAGCCAATCGCAGGGCACACAGAGACGAACAACCATCCACGCTCACACTCACACCTAGGGACAATTTGGAGTGTTCAATCAGCCTGCCATGCATGTTTTTGGAATGTGGGAGGAAACCGGAGCACCCGGAGAAAACCCACGCAGGCCCGGGGAGAACATGCAAACTCCACACAGGGAGGTCGGAGCTGGAATCGAACCCGGTACCTCTGCACTGTGAAACCGACGTGCTAACCACTGGTCTACCGGGCCGCCCTGCATCAAATACTGTACATCTTAATGATGACCAAACGTTGTCACCCTCACCCAGCATTCGCTAGGCTATTCTTCGACCGGCAGCCACCTCAGAGACGTGTTTATTTGGTGCTATTAGGCCAGAGGCAAGAGGTGAAAAGTGTATATGCATCCTGCTACACCACACAACCCGTCAGCAATGTGAGAACGAAGTGGAAAGTATCACAAGTTGATGAAACCTTCTGGGAGGCATCCTAGTATGGGCTTGTACTATGTTGTAAAAATGATGGTCTGGTACAGCCTACAAGTGTAGTGTTACAGTCGTAATAAACAAGAAACTGGTTGGGTGACATTCTCTTATCGTATGGCACGTATTAAAAGTGTAACTGGTCAGTCGAAAAAGAAGTTATTGTCAAGGGTGGTCTGATATTATCTTTTGCATAACGACATTAAATCGACCGCTAGATGGCAACAGAGTCTTAATCTATACGTTTTGGGCTGGGCAACTTTTTCCTCTTCATTTTTTTCCAAGATTCAATTATCATTTTTTTCCCCCCCTTAAATAATTGACAAACACTTTCTTGAAAAAATATTACTTTTATGTGGACATTTTATACGAACTACAGCCAGTTTGGTGCATGCTCAAGTATATGAACATTAATATACAATTTATTTAGGTGGGTTTTATTTATTTATTTGTTTATTTATTTAGTAAATGAGCAACGTTCTGAAGAGAATGTTCAGAAAATCTCTTATCCTCCATTCAAGCTAGCCACTTAGCCTTGATCTCACTTTTGCATCGGTTCAATGAAGTGACTCGAATCAACCAAGCAGGCATATTGAGTAAGCGCCATAAAAGCCATTTATGACTGTTTACGACATGCTGGAGCACAAAGTCACACCGAGAGTCTCTCCGGTATAAAAAGTAATGTAGAGAACATTTGTATGCATCCGTTATGCTGTGGGAATTTCGGCAAATGCTGCTGGCGTCCTTGACTTTGGCGTTCTTGACTGACGTTGGTTTCAGTTTGCACTTGACCTGCGCTAATGGTGCTCATTTACCTGAGGATTGCGTGTGCGACTTCACTGACGATTGCGGCGATGGTGGCGACGAGCGACACTGTATGTCGATACAACACACACGACTGAAGATAATGCATGTGTTTGTATCGTATTAATGTTTGTCATGGGTTAAAACAGAACAAAAGACACCTTTTTGAATCAAGGTTTGTAGATTGAGTTGGTTTACACAGGAAAGGGAACCATATTTGGTAACATAAATCAAAACGGATCCTACGCTCCTCACCAACATGGCAACAGCTAGGAAAGGTCTAAAAGACATGAAACACCCTAGTTAGTACTGGGATGTTTCATGTCTTAAACTGTTTTTTTTTTTTTTTTTTTTGCAGGTTCCAACTATAACAGATGTCAATTTGACGAAAGCTTCTGTGACCTGATCCAGCCATCACAAGCATTAGCTCAATGGAACAGAACGATGGCGGTTGGGCCCATCCAACACGATCACACCGGCAAGCAATCAGGTTTGAGAACTTGTTTTAAAAACTCTAAATAAAGTGAATGTGTGTGATTCACTCAGAGGTATGTTCAATTCTTCAGCACATTTCCTGTCCCTTGTGCCTCAAAGAGGAAACGCTACCACAGCACAACTAATAAGTCCTCTGTTTGGACCTGCTGACACCTGCCAGGTAACACATTTTCAGAACCCACAATCGAGTAATAAGTGAGTACCCATTAAAACAAAACATTTTCACAATCGGCGGCAGCACTACAGTGCATGTACGTCGGATATTAACAGTCTATACACCCTTGTACAAATGCTGAGTTTTTGTGATACAAAAAAAAAGACCTCTTTCAAAACGTTTTCCACGAATATTGTGACCTCTAATATGTATAACTCAATTTGACTCTTTTTGAGAGGCGAAGTAAAAAAACAAACAACTGAAATAATATAGCTTATTCCCAAAAGAAAAAAAAATGTGAAGAAAACCCGACAAGAACACCAGAACTTTAATTCGGGTTAACTTTAAATAATAACAGCTGTGTGCTGACTCCCATCTAACAGGAGTTTGAATGTGACTGGTTATTTCTGGACACAGCCATGACTCCAATAATGAGATGGTGTGCACACTTGGGTCAACCTTATAAACTCCAAATTCTGTTTGCCAGTGATCCGATTAATCTGTGTGTGTACATTTTTATCACTCATTACATCTGTCCTTATTAGATGAGCTTCTACTATTACGTCTCAGCCCAACATGGAGTTCTTCAGGTTCTGATGGAGAGCGGTCCACTGTTTCACAGCACTGTGCTTTGGGAACAGTTCAATCAAGCGCAAGTGTGGCAGCGGGCTGTTGTCCGCTTTTCCAGCAACAGTACTTTTCAGGTGCGTACAAGTTTTACATTTTTCTTATTCTTTCTATTGTTGTTGTTGTTTTTTAAATGTGCCTGTTTTGCCCACTTTTGTAAAACATTATCGAGAGGTAATTTTGTTTAATTTGGTTGTTTTTGTTCTAAAATTATCTAAGACCCTCTTATATTGGCCAAAAATACAAAGCTCAAAAATAGATATTTTGATGATTTGTTGGATCTTATTTAACATATTTTAACCCTTTCATAGACAGCGGTTACTACACTGGACAGATTATTATGTTATCAGGTTACGGGGTGCATGAAAAGGTTCAATAAAGTAAAATGTGTGGTTTTTTTTTTTAATCATTGAGGAAAAAAACTAAGGTAAGATGACCCATTTTGAAGAAAAAAAATGAAGAAAAATACAATTAAAATGATTAGCAAAAAAAAACATTTTCACTCCAAGCTACTTACAGTTCCTCCTCCCCCTGGGGACACACACCACATATGGCAGATCATAAAGATCCAAAGTCACAGATAAAGCCTCTCCGTGGACTTTGTCACCGTGTGTGTGATCTCACCCCCATCAGACCTCAGGGGATGAAGCAAAAATAAATATGAACAGCTTTTAATTTTGTATCATGGAAACAAATACTGTACATTGAAATCAAATCAAAAATTAACATTGAATCGATATATTGAATTGAAAAACAAAAATACAGTGTGTGTGTGTGTGTGTGTGTGTGTGTGTGTGTGTGTGTGTGTGTGTGTGTGTGTGTGTGTGTGTGTGTGTGTGTGTGTGTGTGTGTGTGTGTGTCTGCGTCTGCGTCTGCGTCCACCAGGTGGTAATTCAAGGGACTCTCACGGCCGACAGTGATGCATCAGAGGTGCTGGCCATTGATGACATTTCCTTTCGCCCCCACTGTGTGCCATGTACTGACATTTTTAAGAACATTTTTTAATAGTCACACTTCAAAAACGTTATAACATGTTGCTTTTTAAAGTTTTTGTTCCTAGTGTGCCCCCACCTACCAGTGGTTGCCCACCGTCCTGGTTTGCTTGTGGAGGCAGTGGGCCGTGCATAGAGAGGGACAAAGTGTGCGACTTCACCCGGCATTGTCCCCACGGCGACGATGAAAGCGACTGCCGTAAGCATTTTGGTTCAATTTACATGCTTGGAACAAGAATTATGAACAGTAAAAGTGTTACTTCAAGATTTGTTTGAATGCTCAAGAATTCAACTCATGTCTTTTTCTTCAAAATCCAAACAAACTTTCCTGTTAGAAATACTTTTGAGATGTATATATTTATCTTAAAATTGGAAAAATATATAACTTTTAAATATAGGAAAAATAAAAAAGGAAAAACCTGTATAAATAACAAAACATTTATGACATTAAATAATATTGAAAATAAATGTAAAATCACAATAAAAGAAAATTAAATGAGTTAAGTATTACAAGTTTAGTAAATGTAACACTTTTAATTAATTGTAAAAGGCATTATACAGTATGTGATGAAATAAATGTGTTCCGGAATTATCCGGATAAAAGTGGACCCCACAAACGATTATGGTCCAAAAAAAGGTTTATGAACAAAACGCAAGTACAAATAATGACACTGGTCAAAGCCAGGATGAAACGAGAAGAACAAAAAACACTTGCATAAGGCATGGAAAATACAAACAGAATTAGTTTGTCTCAAAAGGAGAAGAGGACCAAAACCCATGAGATTCAAACCGAGAAGAAATTTACAAACTGAGAACACCACTAATACTAAAATGTAGCAAAATATGGAACGACTAGAAAACTGCAACTTGAACGAGGGCTTGAGCAAGGCGAACTCTCCGACCCTGAATGGTCGGAATGAGAGTCCTTATCCCTTTCAGTGACAGCAGTTACTACAGTGGACAGCTTCTAATGTTATCAGGTCACAAGCTACCATTATTGGTGCATGATGTGATCATGATGAGTGAATAATGAGAGACAGGTGCACAGCTGGAATGAATCAGTCCACCTCTGCCAACCTCATGCGTACTGAACTGGTTGCCAGCCAATTGCAGGGCACACATTGATGAACAACCATTCGTGCTCACAATCACAGCTCGGGAGGATTTAGAGCAAGGGTGTCAAACAGATTTTTTGTCGCGTGCCACTTCGGAGTTATGGCTTCCCTCGGGGGGCCGGTGCAAAATCTCAACGTTATTTTTTACCCATGACATTTTGACATTTCGGAACAGATTCCAGCAAGAATCATGATTGTTGACACACATGATTTGCTCCCGCGGGCCACATGAAATGATGTGAGGGCCGGATCTGGCCCCCGGACCTTGACTTTGACACCTGTGGTATAGAGTGTTCCGTTAACCTCCGAGGCATGTTTTTGAACTGTTGGAGTGAATCCAAGTATCCGGAGAAAGCCCACGCAGGCACGGTGAAAACTTCACACAGGAAGGCCGGAGCTGGAATCAAACCCTGCACCTCTGCACTGCAAGGCGAATTGGTTCATCACTGTGCTGCCCAGATTCAAACTGAAAAAATGAAATTAAAAAGACTATAAAATTCAACAAACTTGGAATTAAAAAAAAAAAACATTCTGTATTATGATCAATATTGTCAGATTGGTAAATTCTCGTTATTATTATCGTTAACTTGCATCATGAAAATATCCTTTATGCCTTTGTCCAGCCTCCGAGTGCGACTTTGAGGGCGGCTCCTGTGGCTGGTACGAACTCACTCTTGGTGACGGTTTCGACTGGGTCAGGGGCTCGTCCTCGGATGTACCGCCAGAGTATTATGGTCAGCCACCCCCTGCGGACCACTCCAGTAACAGCACGGAGGGTACGAGCATATCCCTGAGAACTCAATAGTCCGCCATATGTTGTTTTCGTCCCTGTCTGCTCTGTTTTCTGACATGCATTTTGGTCCCATGAGCTTGTTGAGTGGCAGTCTTACTGACATGACACATTTCCTAAGGGTAGCATCTGCTTGAATATCATGAAATGTGGTTTGCACTGGTATACTATTCAGTTTTGTTCAGATTCCATGCGATACAGATGTGAAGTTCATAGTAACAGTGGAACACATTGTGCCACTTATTGTACAGGAAATAGGTCAGATCTCGGAACAGAGTCTTGAGGAACACCAAATTAAATGATATTCAGAGGTCTCTTTGTAAGATGAATTGTTGCTCCGTTACAGGTCACTTTATGTTCATACTGAAGAACAGCAGCAGTCTTTATCCAAGGGCGGTTCTCAGAGGACCGTGGTTCCAGCAGTCGGCTTCCGGGTGCACTATGACCTTCTGGTGAGGCAAAGCTCTAGCTTCCTTGTCTTTTGCCAAATTTCATTCACTATCTCCTCCCTCCAGGCATTACAACTCAGGTATATCAGTCGGAGCCGCCGACATGTACCTACGCATCCAAGGAGTCCAAAACAACACCATCATATGGAGGACTTTCTACGACCAGGGAAACCGCTGGAATCGAGTCAGTGTACAACTAGGTCGAATCTCCCGGCCCTTCCAGATCGCACTGGCTAAAATCAGCCTGGGCGTTTTTGATGGTATCTCCGCGCTGGACGACGTGTCTTTCCACAACTGCTCCCTGCCACCCGCCACCGCCGAGTGCCCGCCGCACACACACTTCCACTGTACACGCACCAGGGCGTGCGTGGAGCGGCTGCTGCTCTGCGACCTGGTGGACGACTGTGGGGACGGTTCAGATGAAGAGGGCTGCCGTG
Source organism: Hippocampus kuda (assembly GCA_901007745.1). Lineage (NCBI taxonomy): Eukaryota > Metazoa > Chordata > Actinopteri > Syngnathiformes > Syngnathidae > Hippocampus > Hippocampus kuda. The sequence goes on along the minus strand of CAAKHF010022413.1, from coordinate 2,765 downwards.
AGTGAGATTTTTCATCCTAAAATATTGCCTTTTCTTGGTACAGTAGATATCATGACAAGATCCACGATTAGCCTGAAAAGAATCAGCCATTTTGGTCTGAAGCAGCCATTTTGGTGGCAGCCATTTTTGTGGCAGCCATTTTGGTGTCATTTTGGCCATTTCAAGACGGCCCACATAAATGAATTACCCCTCCAGATTTTATCCCTGCTATTTCCCACTCATCATCCATCCATCCATCCATTCAGATTATAATCTTTATTAACCAAACACAGTTCAGTTGGTAATAACGGATTCCAGCCATTGCTATTATTTATTTACATTTTTGGTGTTGTAATTTGTCACAGTACCTGAGCTGCAGTGCAACTTTGAGCAAGGTCTGTGCAGCTGGAAACAGGAGCAAAACGGCGCCGGCGACATTTTCGACTGGACCCGCAACCGAGGCCCCACCCCATCGTTCAACACGGGGCCCTGGAAGGACCACACGCTAGGCACCAGCTACGGCCACTATCTCTACATCGAGTCGTCCGTCCCCCAGGAGTTCAAGGACACGGCGGTGCTGCTGAGCCCGGCCTTCGAGCCCACCCACCGACGCGGCGTGAAACCCTTCAACACCCGCCAACCGTGCGTGTTCCGCTTCCACTACCACATGTTTGGCTCGCACGTGTTCTGCCTGGCCATCTATCTCAGGACCACGTCGACGGGCCGCGGCCAGTTGCTGTGGGTAGGATATGCTGACCAGGGGAATATTTGGCACAGGAAGACTCTTTACCTCACCAGTGCTCGACCTTTCCAGGTAATATTCCTCCCGTGAAATTTAGCATTTGGTTCCTTGTTAGAGAACAGAGTGAGACAAAAAGTTTATAGACGGACCTGTAAAGGTTAGAGGGTTAGAAGTGTATTCGAGGTTCACCTGGAAGCAGAGTACCGCTAACTTTTTGCAAATCGTGTCAACACAGAAAGTGGTCCTCCAGAGTTCTGGAGTTCCAATACTAATCTCTATGTAACAACTTCAACATCGATCTCTCTGTGATGGATGATGCTGTAATTCATGAGCGAATATAACCTCACAGGCACTTAAAGATTTCTCCTTCATCAGGGTTAGTATTATTGATAACAGGAAGTCCTTTTTTTTAAAAATTAATTTATTTACTCCACAGCTAATCTATTCCACACTCATGTATTTGCATTTAGATGGGTGGACAAGATGGAATAGAAATAGCAGGTTGTGGATATTTTGCCTGCAGGATCTGTGCAATAGAGAGCATACTGTATGTCTTACATGAATCATTTCGGTCTAGCTCTTCCCAACCTATTCTTTCCCCTCCACCTAAAAAACACAACAAACAAAAATCAATAATAATATTTAATAATGATCATCATCATCATCTTCATAATAATAATAACAATAAGAATATAAAAGTCTTATTTTCAAACCAAGGCCAAATTGAAGTTTTCACAACCTCTTAAATATTAAGGATGGACTCTAATTTAGTCATGCTTTGCTTCCGGGTGTTTTCTTCTACATTGTTGCCCATATCCAAAAAGTTGTGTTTTTGTCCCTGTGGCTAGATTGTAATTGAAGGTACAGTTGGAGATGATTTCAATGGGGACATCGCCATCGACGACCTCTCCTTCCTGGGCTGTGTGCCACATGAAGGTACGCCTGCGCCTGTGAGGTCAGCGTATGTGTTCCGACTGAACATTCAAGATGTGTGCCACTTGACAACAAAGGTGAGCTCCCCAAGGCGAACAACACTGACCCCACGGGGACCACGCCGACGCCATCGGTTCAGCCCCATCGTTGTCCCCAAGGCATGTTTGCATGCGGTTCGGTTGGGGAGTGCGTTACCTCCGAAAAAGTGTGCGACTTCAGACGCGACTGCTCGGATGGCTCAGATGAAAGCGACTGTGGTATTTATTCCTATATTTTGTTGTTCTACTTCTTCCTTTCATAACTTTGCTGCTGTGAATTGGGAATTTCTCCATTGCGAGACTAATAAAGGTTTTCGTATTTTTGTAAAAATGGAAGAAAAAAACCCCAGACACTTTTTAAAATCAAGTTCTTGTCTATTCATTGACCTAACCCCTTAATTAATTAATTAAATGGCCTTCATAACTACTCCTAATCCTAACCCGAACCATAGCCAAACCCTAACTCTAATTTCCTGACTTTTTTCATGCAGTGGCTGAGGAGTGTGATTTTGAAGGTGGTAAAACATGCGGTTGGGAGACTATTGTCCCGGCCCCAGTGTCTATGCATGCATTTCGCTGGTCCCCCGACCGAGGGGAGAGCATTCATGCCGGAGAGCAGTATCATCGTCCTGTCACCGACCACACCCTGTGAGCAACAGCAAATTTATATTTTTCAATCTACATTGTAATAATTATTTTTCATGTTATGCATTTTCTTCATCATTTAAAACCTTTCCCAGGTGTCTTACAAAAAGTCTCTGACATTCTTCTGTGGAAATGAAAAAGAATGACACCTCAGTTAGCATCCACTTAAAACATCTACGTTGCAACAACTTGGTTCTGTGGGTGCTGTTTTGTTACATGCAAATGAGGCACTGCTCACCACGCCCACCTTTACCATGCAGAGTATACTGTATGTACCTGTATATACAGCATAACATAAACATATACATACATATGTCAATTTATGTTATACTGTACAGAGCGTGCATGCGTGCGTGTGTGTGTGTGTGTGTGTGTGTGTGTGTGTGTGTGTGTGTGTGTGTGTGTGTGTGTGTGGGTGTGTGGGTGTA
>CAAKHF010022411.1:10233-29398 GCA_901007745.1 Hippocampus kuda | reverse complement strand
GGTGTGAGTGTGGATGGTTGTTTGTCGCCGTGTGCCCTGCAATTGGCTGGCAACCAGTTCAGGGTGTCCCCCGCCTACTGCCCTAAGACAGCTGGAATAGGCTGCAGCACCCCCGCGACCCTTGTGAGGATAAAGCGGATTGGAAAATGGATGTCATGCGTTATTCTTATTTAAAATTCAGTTGCATTCTCTTTCAGTACATTTACAATTAATCCTTTAGAACAGTTTGCTTTCAAAAATTAAGATTGAGTTTTTATTTCACTTTAAATGTAAATTGATTTATTACTTAAGTAAAGTTTGGTATTGTATTCAAGTGTGCTTAATGTTGAAACTGTGCATCATGTTACAGTGATTTAAAGTGATAGACAGAAACGACGAATAGCGATGTGGCAAATATATGCAATGACAAACGGCATCGTGTACACAGGATGATGATTGTTCAATGTCCTGTGACAGAACCCAATGACATGCAGCTACTTCACTGCATGTGAAGTACACTCTTCATCAATATCACTTCTTGTCATAAAAATAATGGAAATACTCATACCTCACTCCAATTGTAAGAGCGCTTTTTAGCACACAATTTCAAAACATGTCGTCTATGAAACTGAAGCCGAGAGATGTGTGTCGTTAAAAAAAACACAGTTGAAACACTCTGAAAACTTCAATCGGGCTTTGGGCCAAATGTCAACTCATGATGAAGACAAAGCAAGCTGTTAGCCTGAGGGAGAAGATGTTGCCTTGCACAGGCATTATCCAAAAGCTTCCCACAGTCATCCTGAAAATTCATCAAAAATGTAGGAAGGAAAAAAAAACGTTTAACTCTTCTGTGACAAAACATCCCAAAATAGGAGTATTGACAAACAAACAAAAATAGATCTTCATGATTTATTAACATGTTGAAGGCGCTAACTTGTCCATATTGAATATTCCAAATTCAATGTTTTTTTTTATTTATATGCAGATGATAGTTACTTATACCCATAGCACAATACTGCTTTTTATTGCTTTTATTGTCCATAGAGTGCACCAACCTAAATAAGTAAATAGAAACTATATATGTATGGGTAGGTCTGACGCCACTGAACATTTTGAGTGGTCGCAAGTAAAAAAATATTCAAAAATGACTTTGATATTACACTTTAAAGCCACCATACCAGTAGGGAGCCTTTTTACCTGTGTTGTTAAAAAAAGTCAACGCAGAAGGGTTTTAAATACAAACTGATGCACGGATAATACAGTTTGATAGTATATTCCCATTTCACTGCCATTTTGAATTTGGCTTTCAAAACATTTAGAATGGAACAAAATATATATACTACAAAGCACAGTATTGCACACGTATGCACACATACCAGTATTTTATCTAAAAATCAACAACTTTTGTCTTAAGCACTCAAAACCTTTGAAGCACTGCTGCAGTACCACTTGCCAATATTTTATCTTGTTTATTTGAAGACTGAAAGGAGAACAACATGTTTGTGGACATACTGAGTCCTTTGTAATGTTCTTCATATATACGCAGCAGTACCAACATTAGAATTTGCTGGAAATATTTTTTTTGATGCTCTCAACACAGTCTGAAAATAGCTCGTGATATGTAGTTTTTTTTGTGCATTCAAAAGACTTTGAGGTCTATAATTGGACCACGCGTAGAATTTGGGTATTGTTTATTCTCATCAAATGACGGTGTCTGCCTGTGTTTTTTTCATATGGGAAACAAAGACCATCGAACAAGTAACGTGTCATTCGCATCACAAATCCACAAACAAATTGATGTGTTATGCGATTCAAATAAAGACTTGGGCATGTTGTGTCGAATTAGACGTATGTTCAAATGTGGAAAAACCATTTTTACTTTTAAAAATGTTGAATACAGAGAGACACTGTTCAATGAGTCAGAATGATGAACTATGCGTACAGGACTGCAATACCTCATTACAAGCTGCTCAAAACAATATGTAAAACAGCTGTGGAATGTTTTTCACACACATGGATGCCACATACTGTCGATCAGTCTATTATAAGAGAAGGAAGTGAAACATTTTTACAGCTATAAGGCATTTTCAACAGGTCTTATTTTGCAATCTCATTTCAGGGTTTTGAAGCTACACAAAACATTTGGAAACGGTTTGATTTCATTCATTGTCTCTTTTTTTATGATACAGTGCTACCTTGATTTTCAAGTTTAATTAGGTCCAAGCTTGTAATTCCATCTGCTTGTGGAGTGGAGCCTTGACATTTAAGTCCCTTGACTTATTGTTTTTTTTTTAGATTTGAGACATTGCTTGGCTGAATTTTTGGTCTTGCGATACTTGCAAAAAAATTGAGATTTGAATATCCTTCAGACCTCCTATCGCTAGATGTAGAGTAAGTCTCACAACATCCGGACACCATCAATTCACATTGGTTTCTTTGCAGTGGAAGGACAATAGGAATTGGTGGCAAAAGCGTCATTAAGCTGATTTGTCAAATTTCCCAAAACCTCACAGATGAGGAACACGAAAATCAAAAGAATGAGGTACAGTCATATTTTGTGCTCATGTTTTCCATGTGTGCAGATTATATGGAGACCACATGTAGAGTGCACAATGGGTCCCCACATAGGGATCGGGAATCTGGGTATAAAATTCTTGACTAAGTGGGGATAAACCTCCAAAAATTGAGGTCCCCCCCCCCAATTGAAAGTGTATTAAAAAATATTGGGAAAAAAATGTCACAGAACAGGTGAATCTGCAGGTACCGAACCGCAAGTAACTGGGAGTGGACTGTACTGTTTGTTCTTTATACATAACCATTAGTGCAATTATCCATTTTTCCGAATCCGTTTATCCTCACAAGGGTCGAGGTAAGTGCTCGAGCCCATCCCAGCTGTCTATGGGCAGTAGGCGGGGGACACTCTGAACTGGTTGCCAGCCAATCACAGGGCACACATAGACATACAAACATTCGCGCTCACAATCACACCTCGGGACAATTTTGAGTGTTCAATCAGCCTGTCATGCACGTTTTTGGAATACGGGAGGAAACCCGAGCACCCAGAAAAAAAACAATGGGGAGAACATGCAAACCCCACACTGGTAGGCCGGAGCCCAGAATCAAACCCTGGATCGCTGCACTGTGATGCGGACGTGCTAACCAGTCAACCGCAGTGCCGCCCTTAACTTTCTTATTCAAAATAAAAATTTTAAAAACTATGAATAATAACAAAGCCTCCCAGCCGACCCCTTTGTGTAGCAGAGGTCGTTTCTTTTGAAAATTCGAGCCATTGCAATTTCAAAATTGCCTTCTATACAACAGTGCAATGTCGATTCGCATTTGATTAATTCCCCTGTTCACCATTCGTTTCGTACTGTATTCACAACTCAACCATTGAGTTTCCAGAACCATGGAACCTGTGACCTTTCGACGGCGGGGCAGACGTGCTAACCAAGTTGCCGACAAAGTATTTCAATTTGTTCCGCCTGATGATGATTCCCTTCCGAGCACGTCGTGCACTTGCCGACTCACAAGTTCAGCGCACGTGTTTTGTGTGTCTTTTTGTCTGTGTCGATATGTAATGTGGTCACTCATCCCACCCCGGTCGCCCGGCAGGAACAGTTGGGGTCCGCCTCTGATTAATGGCCTAATTGATTACGTGGCTCGGAGATTGATTGTTTGGGTCTGGCCATAACAGATTCATTAGAGCAGCAATAGATCAGTGTGATCGTGCTGCAGCTGTTCCGCTTGGATTGGGCAGCTTGGTAATGGCCGTCATCTGTCTGTGGATCACACTGTGGTCGCGTACACGCGTGTCTGAGGTAGGGTGTGTTTTTGCACAAACACACACAGACACACTCAAAGAGTGACAGAGAGGTAAGCAACGGAGACTATATTTGGATTAAAGGCCCTGTTGATCTATTCCTGTTTTCAGAATCCCCTTTCAATATTCATCTCACATTCCGCTTCTCTTTCTTCTCCCGAGTGCTGGCCTCAAAAGCAAACGCGCTTTTTACACTTGCTCGCCACTTTTTGTTGAAACCCGCCTCACCCCAATGTACCTTTCCTGCCCCCTCCGTTCCTTTACCGCTGTCTTGAAATCGGTTTTTCCTTCCAATTATTTTTGTTGTTTTTCCACAGTGGAAAAACAAAATGCTGATTGCTTATAGGAATAATTTATAAACGGTATATTACAATGTTATAACTACAAAACTACAATCCCAAATCAGTTTTATATCATATCAGAGAAAATACACATTTCACAGTACCACAAGATATACAAATCAGAGCTCAAGGTGGTTATGAATGAATTCGCAAATGGGTGTCACCCACGACACTCCATTAGTGTGCATATGACAAGTAAGGGTGTTTCTGCATGAAGCTCGGCCCAGGCAGTTCAACACCTTGATGCAAACAGCCAACATTTCCTTGACTGACTACAATAATATAAACGCCATATGCTGAGCTCGGCAATCAATGCCCTCATATCCTCTTTTTTTCCTGTCTTACTTGAACTCTGCATGGACTATTTCCCCTTCCTCAGCAGCTCATTATCTCGTGTTCCATTCTTCCTTGAGGTTTCTTTTCTTCCGATACGGCGTCACACTTGCTCTGACATGCAGCCTCATCATTCACTGGTGCGTCTGCCTGCCTTTCTGTGTTGCGACAAATGAGCATCTGCCGACCATCTAACCTATTACGCGGTGCACACGAGAGGATGCAGCGGCGCACAGAAATGGGGATGGCGAATTTGCATGCATAATAATATTTCATTTCCATGCCGGATACTCTGAAAGTGTTTCTGAAAGCGCTGGCTACACAAGCAGAACACGGTGATACAAAGGAGGGGGACGAACATTGTAATCCTGTCCGCCTGCTTATTTTGGATGAATCTTACCATGACCTCCATTCAGTGCAGAAACATGAAAAATATTGGAATAAATTTGTTTCCTCTTTTTTTTCCAATTGGAATCAACATGGAGGTGTTGACCCACCTCAGAATTCTTTTTACAATTTAGTTTGAGGAATTCTTTGTCAAAGCTGAACATTTCGTCAACATGTCATATTAATCCACCAACAGTAAATATTACACAGAGAGAGAGAGAGAGAGAGAGAGAGAGAGAGAGACAGAGAGTTTTATCCTTGACAGATGAGATTTAAACTTTTTAAAATATTTTTTTAAATACTTTAACATGATCATATTTGTACCAGAGAATATGAGACACCTTGTAGTGTGTGTGTTTTAAATATTTGACTTTAAAAGGTGCGATCTGGTGGTGTGGCGAGTCCAATATGATTCGAGGATGGTACATTTCAAAGTGGAACAAATCGATTTGAATCAATTCAATTTGATTCGATTAGGTACGGCTCAGTTTGAGAGGGTATGATGCGGGGAGCAGACAATCATTTATTATATCAAAATAAAAAAAAAATCGTTTTTGTCAACACTTAATCATGAACAAGTCATGCTAGCAATGTAGCTGCCTTGGAATGCCGCCGTGCATGCATGTTAGCTAGCCGGGGCCGATTCTTTGGGAAAAGACGCGAGGGTGGCGAGGGAAGGTGAAGTGAGTCTGCTTTCAAATCTTGCTAGCAGCTTCAAAACGATATACCGCTGCTTTAATGAGCGCTATAAACGTGTACATTTCTTCAAGCTAGCGAGGATTTCCAAGAAAGACAAGTAGACACATTTCTTGAAAAAAGCCTCAATGTAGCATGGCCCCACCAAGACAAAAACATCGGTCGATGTGTATGTGCTGTCTCCAGCTGCTACCCCAAACATTCAGTTGCATACACACATATACAGCACAACGACACAGTTTCAGGTTGCAGGGGTGGCTGGCGATGGCAGCGGCGCGGCCGTCGGCATCATTAAAACAACGAGCGACTTATCGGTGCACTTGACACCTCATCCGCCATCCCTGAGTAGCTTTCATGTGTGCTCACGCATTCCATCTCCTTCAAGCGGCGCCAGATAATATCCGCACGTAAAAGCACGCGTGTGCCCGTAAATAAGTCAGCGTCGACGGCAACATCAGGTTTCTTTTTTTTTTTTTTTGTTCCGGCTGACATCCCTCACAATAACGCCGCATTATTCCGCCCGGGAACGCCCCCTTCGGCAATTCCTCGCACTCTCCCGGCTGATTCAACATAGGACATTGATCCATCTGCTTCATTTGCATATTGCCACGAGACACATTGACGCATACAAATAACGCCGAGATGCTCGTTTCCTCTTGAGCGTGCCACTGCGGCGAAGCGAAAGTGGATTCAGACCTTCGCAGCTTCTTTTGCTCTTTGGCCTGTGAGCTTCACAGCTTGTAGACGCAACACACTTGTAACAGGGAGCATCTGACTTTTCTTGTTTAGTTGCTCGGTCTCCCACTTTCTAATTACGGCCTTTTTGCTTCAAATGATGCTAGAGTGTTGGCCCGCGTGAGTGGGTGTGCACCTACGTGACTCTGTCAAAACAATACACTTGGAGATCAGTCCAATGACGGGAAACACGTACGATGGACTAGGTGGAAGGAGGACGGAGGTTCACACAAAGCAGTCACACTGTGAGCATATTGCTTGTCGGACCGTGCATGACTCACGCTCCTGTCCATCACTCTCATTGTCTGCGCACCGGGGTTTTAATTATAGAAAAGCACAGCGAGAGACAAAGACGGCAAAATGAGAGCGCTCGGGATGCGGGGTGGGGGGGGGGGGGGTGTGAACGGAGGCCGATCCAGCTGCAGTTGTCAATCGAATCATTTCAGACGCAAACTCTTGTGGCAGTAATTAATAGATGTACGGAGTCATTAGCCGAGCAGAGCTGTGCGGTCGTAAGTGTAAACCAAGCGTGGCTCTGGCAGAGTAAAGAAGGGCATCTCAAATAAAAAGTAGAAGATGGCCTTGTTCACGCAGAGATACTGCTAAATTGCCTCTTCAGAGCTGTGACGAAAAAAAAAAAATCAGGGCCGAATCTGCAAAGAATGAACTGCGCTCTCTTATATCGCCTTTTAATTGCTCTTCATTTGCACCCGCAGTTTGCGCCGTCTCAACGTGCTTTTCGGCGCTTACTCAACCTGTCATTTTCATCCGCCCCTTTCTGTTTTTGCATTTTTTTTCTTTAAACTATTTCTCTCATTACAATGTTTTTGTTCTTTTATTAGACGTAATAAAACCGTAATGCCGTACGGGGTCCTCGAGCGCCTTCAAATAAAATGCATTAGGTGTTGATTGCGTCACTCAAACGGAGTGTGGCTATTAGCGCTTGGCGTTAGTGACTTTGACATTGCTTATCGATGAGGCTCATTGGCAAAGAGTTGGGCACGTATATGATTATTATCTCATTTGGATACGCGCAAATAGCCCCGGTGAAGCCAGACGCATTCTCTTTGGTATCTCAGTTAGCGACACATTTCACCATCTGCGTGCGCACACTTTGCGGATTCGACGCTAGCTGTTTGCTCCATTTTTACTGGTTCGCACTGTGCAAAAGCCACGCCATCTCTTTGTGAATCAGGCACCCTGTTGTCCACCTTTGCCTGTTACACAAGTCCAAGTAGAATATTGTCACCGGGGTCCGTGTATCAGTGCTTTTGAAGTCCTCATCAGAATCACTCAGTCATCATGAAAATGTCGTCGAAATTATAAAACGCCGGAGTCATTTTATAAGCAGCTGAACATTTGAACATAGACCACAACAATGATAAGTGTCTTAAAGTTTTTGAGTGGACTGGATCCTATTTTCTGTCCGTTTAATCCGTTAAATTGACGTTTTGCAGTACAGTAGTAGTATTGGGAAGCTAGCATATCTGGTAGCCACGTCGCGGCGGGCGGCTAACTTTCCGCCTTTTCAATTTTACTGTGGAGAATTATTGTGTCCCCCCTCTGTTTGGGTCCAGAATTTGCAATCGTAGCTATTTAATAGGTTTAACATTTGTGATTGTCGGCCCCAATCATTTTACGAGCAGAGTCTTGACACGGCACACACAACAGAATAGTTGATCAAAGACATCCAATCATCAGGCTTTTGCCGTTTTAAACCGCAAAACAAAAATGTGCAACTTTTATGCGACGTCAAGATGTGAGTCCTCCATTTGAGAGGTACTTCACATTCCAATTAATCCTGATACTGCAGACTGAGAAACATTCCAAACTTCACGTCTCTTGCTAACTGGCTCTCGACTTTGACTGATCTTATTTGGTCTTACTAAATGTCGAGCTTACTTTTAGCTCATGGAACCTATGGAAATATTACATTGTACATTGCCCTTAGTCAATACATTTTTTGACAACTAACTCGCTAAAATAACAATTTGCCTTGCAATACCAGCACAAAATCAGGAGAGTCCAAAATGGAAACGCGAATATCTTTATCCTGTTGGTGAAAAATAAACACGTGGAGCCGCTTGTGTTAGACGGTTACAATGGCTTTCGCGAGTAATTAATTAAAAGTCATTTGAGCGGAATTGAATGTCACTGTTCAGTGCTCACATGTGCTCTTATCAGCGTGTCGAGAGCTCTTAAAGCATCAAATGTGGGGCTTGTTTTGTCTTCGGTGGGTCACCCAACGATAAATTGGAGAAAACCACGAGGCCGTCCAATCAGCAGCGGGAATCGTGTCGCAACGATCGCTATCAGGCCATGTTGACTGAGGAGCTGATGTGCAGTATCATTTTTATTTTTTTAAAGTAAATTGTCTTTTTGGTCACTGAAAATGCACTTTTATTTATTTTCTTTTTATATTTATTGTGTGACTGTTTTACTAAGGTCATTCTTCAAGCTTCTTTCTGAAGAGCTAACATGTCCTGAAGGTTAGACACGTTTTGCTGTCGGTTGCGGAGACTCCATCGTAGCAAACTTGCTATTTATAAAATTCTGGCGTATCTCAATGAATTGGAATATTGCAGAAAACATATTTCAGTGGTTCAATTCAAAAAGTGAAGCTGGCACTGAATGAAATATTTCATGATGATGATTAGGATTTGAATGATTACCTCTTACAGCGAACAGAAGCCCCCTTTGAAGAAATTAGAACATGCCGAAAAAGAAAAAACCACAATGACTTTTGATCAAGAAATTAGTGTCTTATATCATTTAGTGGAATAAAATTTTTGAAATTAACGACTGAAATGAGTAACACTCGATGTTTTCAAATGTATGGACATGCATCGAAATGCACTGTGCAGTTGGACCTTGATCCACAAATTCAATTTATTCCCTGACCAACCAATTATATTGTCCCCATTCAAATGTATTGGAATGCCATTTACTTGTTCCAGCCCCCTAAAAACATACGACAATATTTCTGGTTCCGGTCAGAAAATATTAGACAAAATTATTTGTAAGACAAATAGCACTGTAATGTCCATCCATCCATCCATCCATTTTCTGAACCGCTTTATCCTCACCACGGTCGGAGGACGTGCTGGAGCCTATCCCAGCCGTCTTCGGGCAGTAGGCAGGGGACACCCTCAACCGGTTGCCAGCCAATCGCAGGGCACACACAGACGAACAACCAACCGCGCTCACACTCACACCGAGGGACAATTTCGAGTGTTCAATCAGCCTGCCGTGCATGTTTTTGGAATGTGGGAGGAAACCGGACTACCTGGAGAAAACCCACGCAGACCCGGGAAGAACATGCAAACTCCTCACAGGGAGGCCGGAGCTGGAATTGAACCCGGTACCTCTGCACTGTGAGGTCGACGCGCTAACCACTGGCACTGTATTGTGTATAAAAAAATAAAATAAAAATTAAATCATGATGTTTAACCCTTTCGGGGAGAGCAGTTACTACAGTGGACAGCTTATCAGGTTATCAGGTTAAAGGGTGCATGAAAGGGTTCATTTTCAGGGGAGGGGGGGGGGTCTTTTTTCCCCCTTTTTTATGGGCGGGGGGGCTTTATAAAGTTTTGTTGTGTTTCAATGTGTATTTTTGTTTCAATGTGGTTTTCAGTTGTCTCACTGGTGCAACAGGACCATAATGCATGTATGACATACAGCATGTGCACGCGTTCCTGAAATGCACACGTCGTGACAACGATCACAGGCCATAACAATCATGCGCTGTTCAGGGACAGTAAAACACCTCCAATTAGATGCGCCGCAGAACAACCGAGATGGGACCCGGAGCGCACACGCGCACACAGCTGTGCACACAGACACAAAAAGAGCAGCGGCAGGCTCTCATTTAGGATTCAGTGATGTGGAACGGAAACATCTGGTCGAGGAGGGGATTAGGGACAGAAACAAATGGCACACTGGCACACAAACATAACAAATAGTGTCAGCGCCCGCACACCGTAACACACACGCACGCACATACATACACAGGCATACAATGTTAAACAATGATCAAGTGCTCGAGGATTTATTTATTTTTTTTGAATATCCAAAGAAACCTGGATTAGCAACTATTGTTCAGTATCACATTCGGTAATAGATTGTTCAAAATTCTAATTTGGTTGACCATATAACAACCTCACAGCTCCTCGGAGCCGCTCTTAATGACAATCTTGAGTGTGAGCGCTTGTTATATTGACTGTTTCAAATGTATGCTGCGCCATGTGCTTCTGTTCATGTGTTAGCATTAGCATTAGGCTAGCGGACTGAGCTATGTGTTTGTTTTAAATACACAATGCGCAATGTTCCTAGTTTGATGTGTAGTTGGAAAGCAAACTTAACTAGGGTCGGCATTAAACTGCTTGATGCCTTTTTTTGAAAAAGAAGAAGAAGAAAATTCGTACACAATTAAGGGGGTCATACTAGAGGTCAGACACCAGCCTAGCATGACCGAACACGTCGTCACTTGTGGGCATGGAAGGAGAACACAAGAGGAAGAATAGAAACAGATTGCGTGTGTGTGTGTGACCCTGACTTTCTTCCAACCACTGCTCTCATGTCATCAAACTCACACACTTTCCCTCACACATACTGTGATCACTCTTATGCGAGAATATCATGTTATTTTACCGTTCACGTTTTGGAAAACTTGCAGTCAATCAGCTCTATTTTAGTCTTATCCCTTCATCTTATCTGGGATGCTTTTGTCATTCAGGAGCATTGTTAGAGAGACAACCAAAAAAAAACATTTTTTTTTTAAAGAATGGGGGGGGGGGGCTGCCTCACAGGCATATCTGTTCTCTATTCAGAATAATCCAAATCCTTACAATGTAGCGGAATGGCTTGGAAGAGAAATAACTTGACATCCAGACACTCGTATGCCACAGTATACAGTACTGTCTGAGCCTAACTTTCTTGTCAGATTTTTTTTTTTCCCACAGCAACGTGACATAATATAGCAGTCAAAAGTAGGACAGATTCCATCTTTGGAAATGACTTTTAAACTTGCGAGAGTCAGGCCGCAGATTTGCACAATTGCGCTTGCCGTTCTTGAGCTTGATTTTTTTTTTTTTTGTAACTTGGCTTCACACAAGGTTTTTCATCTTGATTTGGGACCAACGGTTTGCACCATGTAGTAAGTAAACTGCAAAAACAATGAACTGAGATATTATGGAGGAAGACTATATTTGAAATTTATCGTGGCAGCATCGAAAGGCTTTGTCCAAATACTTTTGCCCCTGCCAGTCTTGGCTCATACAGTATACGACGTATCAAACAGAAGACAACAGAATCAGGTGGATCCCATAGACTCAAGTCTATGGTGATTAGAAAATGGAATAATTTGCATGTGTTTGCAATCAAGGAAGGATGTAGCTTTGTGGAAATGTGAAGAAAAAAAAAAGCTTCAAAAGTCAGACATCTTGAATGCATCAGTACAGAGCCTCACTTTCTCCAAATTACCATTTTGCATCGTTGCCAACATGAAGAAAATTAGACAACGGACCACCAACCGCTTGTGCCCAAGAAAAGGGAAGTAAAAAATATACAACTGATGATCACATGGTTGCAAAAGTGTGCACACCCTCTTGCAAATGCGGCTGTGGCTGTGTTCAGAATTAACAAACCACATCGGCACGCAACTGCCATCATTCAAAGTGCCACAGATGAACCCCAAGTCAACTTCAGCTGTTCTCTTATTTATTTATTTTTCTTGATAGTCGCTGCATCCCGGCAGGACTGCATGAAGCAGCAAATCACTTGGCAGTGGGCCGTTTTACTTAGTGGGATTCATAAACACTCGCTGGGTAGATTTTGAGCAGCTCGGGTTGAAAATCGGACTTGGGCGGGCAGAGGAACTGAAGCTGCTTTCCATTGGAGGACATGCATGTCTGAAGAGGAGTCATTTGAGCATTTTTCTTGCACTTCAGCAATACTTAACAAGCGTGACTTTCGAGCCTTTGCTCTAGAAAGATGGAGGCGGCCGATCAATTATTGAGGCTAAAGCCGAGAAAGCATTTGAAGTGCTATAATAATTGTATCAGCAAGTATCGCCGGGCTCCGCCACGAGCTCATCTCGTCTTTCTCTCGGCGGCCTTATCTCCGCCGTTTGATCCCCGCGTTGGTGTCTCAACAATGCGCAGACTTCCCTCACCTCGTCCACTTGGTCCCAGAATCGCATTCTGCCTGACCTCTTTTTCCATGGCCGTCCATGTTTACTGGATTTTCCTCCTCTTCTCGTTTCTTTACTCTTCTAAACGCTCATCTCGTCTTTGATGGCGTCCAAGACACGGCGAGCGCCTCGGGTTTGGCGTCTTTGCCATGTTTGTATCTTTCATGTGACCTCTGTGTCGCTCTCTCTCTCAGGGGATATTTTGCTCTAATGGTCTGCAGCAGAAATCTACAAAGACTTCCACTGTTCTGAAGTAAGTGGGGGTGGGTGGCGGGGTGGTAAAGGCGCCAACATGAAGGCTACGCCGGCGCGCCTTTGATTGACAGGCGGAGGTGTGTCGGTGTGCTTGTACATCAAAGAGAAATGAGAGGATGTATGTGTGGACTTTAATTAATTGGACTACAGAGCCTCATCTCTTATCGCTTACGGGAAAAATAAAAGCCCTTCGGCATTTGGAAGTGGTTCTCTGTCATGTCATAAACACACGCACATTATCCATCCATTTTCTTTCGTGCTTGAGCTGACGGTAGGTCGGCACACCCCAGACGAGACGAATTTTGTAAGAAGGCTAGCAGAACTTGTAGGAGAAGTTTACAACCAAAATTTGCATTTAATCCCTCCCCGAGGAGCAGCGAGTGGCGAGCATGTAGCCGCCGGGTTGCAAACTGAAGATTCCAGACGGAATAAAGGAGATCGGAAAAACATTTCTCGCTGTTATGATCCACTGTGCAGAGATGAAATATAAACACAGTTCTGTTTCCTGACAGCTCCGTGGGCATAAACTCCGGAGTGTAGTGGAGCGAGCCTGGAGACGTGAACACTTTCAAATCCACACGTTAGGGGCAAGGAAACGCGCTACCAGAAACTTGCATTCTTTCAATTTGGTACCGCTTCTGACTTCCCACTCAGTGACTATAATGCAGGTACAAATGCAAGTGTGCAATATTGTCTATCGACATGCTGGGTGTAATACTCCTTTTGCCCGAAACCAGACTCCAACTCACTGTGGCCCTCAGCGTGATAAGCGGTACACAAAATGGACGGACGTTTATTTTACTTCCAGTATTATTTAAGCCAATAAGATAAGGGACAAACTGTCCACAACTGTCATGACAGTTGCAACTTGGCAGACGCCTCACCTCTGTAATGAACTCTCGCTTTCTCGGAAGTAAGCCCCAATGCCAACATCGGAGCCCCTTGCCCCAAAATACAGTGATCCCTCGCTATTTCGCGGTTTGTTTATCGCAGATTTTTTCAAACATATTCATTGAAAAAAAAAAAAAAAAAAGAATAATATTTTTTTTTCTTTCCATATACATGGAGTACAGTACTGTATATGTTGCTCTATGTGACTCGCTGTTGTTTTGCAGCTTCTCCCGGACTGTTTGCGGACTTAAAAGATTTTTTTTTTTTAACCTGTATATGTTAATTGGTCGCTACTTCACGGATTTTCGTTTATCACGGGTGGTTTTGGTCCCTATTAACCGCGATAAACGAGGGATTACTGTCATTAACATTTTCCTATATTCATGGTTTAAATCCTGGATATACCCGAACTATGATCCCAAAAGACTTGAACATCGGCTCAAACCAATCTTACAATATTAGGCAAGGCAAGGCAGGTTTATTCATGTAGCGTATTTCGTACACAAGGTAACTCAATGTGCTTCACAGAGTGGCAGAACGACATTCACAGTCACTGCCAGCCCCAGTCTTCGTGGCACCGCATGACTTAAAGGCAACGTTTAAAAGCAAAATACAACATTTAAAGGCAGGCCAATTAAAAAAAATAATAATCTGAAGAATTTCGGACACTCGATTTTTCCCAGTACTGCTATTTGCTGGACTCTAAGTGGGCATATACAAAATGTCTACCCACCCGACCTCAAAGTGACCTTTCACCCGTACAACTCAATCGACAGCTTTTTTGGCCACAATTCCAAAAGGTATGTTCGGACATAACACAGTCCTGCTCATCACCAAAAGAAAACTAAAGCTAGAGTAAAGCGTGTTGGTGGCAGTTATCAAGCTTTGGGTTTGACTTTCTTCAGCTGGAACTGGGGCCTTAGACAAAGGGGAGGGAATTATGAACAGTTCGAAACAGCAGTCGACATGTTCTGAAAATATTTGTTTTGCTCTCATTGTTATTGTATCACAAAAACCTTGCCTCCGAGGAACAGTGTGTCACTTTTTTATATCCGCTGTAACAATGGGTGAACAATTGATGTTTATTTATTTTTTTATTATTTTAGCGGTGAGTCAGAATAAAAAAAAAAAATAGTTCTACCAGGTTCCCACTGTCCAATGTGGCGCCTTGGTTGCTGAGGTTGTTAAGTTTATGGCCGTATATTGTCTTCTGCATTAAAGCGGCGCTGGAGCGGTTTATTTTAGCGCTGTACTCTCCGTGATTACAGTGTGACCTCTCACCCACGCCGCCGAGCCGCCATCAATTGCGCCTGTTCCATCTCGAGCGCGGGTGACAGCTAACGCTTTTTTATCTTCAGCCGTCTACCGGGCACTGGCAGGAAAAGCGGATGGGCGCATGGCGATAATGGATCTGTCAAGTGGGCAGGTCATGTGGCCGGCCGTACGCCGCCATCTAAAAGGCACTGCAGATTAGGCAAATGATTCGGACTGGCCATCACGAGGGAGCAAGATTGTGACAAGCAGACTCTCTCTCTCACTCACTCTCACCTGTAATGGTTTAGTTGTGCGCACAAAGAAAAAAATATATATTTTAAAGTCCTCAGCAGCGGTTCCGATTGGATATTCTCACTCTGTGCCAGTGACTCACTTCATTACTTCCTTTTTGTGTTTTGCCTCTGATAGTTTTACTTTCCTTCTGTTCTTCTTTGCACAGCGCCAAGTTGGAATCAAAGTAAGAAAAGGGAGAATATGAAATAGGTGTCTAAATTATTCAGGCACATTTATGGAATTGTATTTTTTAGATAATGGATGGATGGATTTATGTTTTGTTTTGGGTTTTTTCTTTTTAAATAAGGGGGTTTGACAGACAGCACTGAAATGTGCCTTCGTCTGCGCCGGCTGTTGACCAGAAGAGAGAAGGTGGAGATAAAAAATAAAGAAGGAAGCTCATTCATTTGTCATGTGTGAAGTGTGTCAGGTGATCACTTGATGGCACGAATCAGAATATGTTTTTTCTGTCTAGCAACTCATAATAAATTCCTCTTTCTGCATTTTTTTTGTTCCAATGTGAACGCACCACTGTTTCTCTGCCCTAGAAGAGCGTCAAAGTCGAAAGTAGGGGTGTGCGGTCGATGTCGTATATGTGACGTATAGATTTGGACTCCCCGGACCAATGGCATATTAATGACATCTTCGTAAGTGTGAAAATGGCTTCAATCATGTCTGCGGCATTTTTTTAAAGCAATTCTTTACCTTCATCCATTCTGTATGCTTTCCCTGCCACTTGGCGTCAATTGTGAGTTAACACTAAGCGCTAAGCTAGCTTGAATGCTATTAGCAGAGACACCCTTGCATCCAATTTCATTTCTCATTACATTTCTGAAAGTAAAAACACTTTCCAACTTCCTTCCTGAACTCTCTTTCTCTCCCTCTCTCTCTCTCTCAATGTCAATAAAAACGGTAGCTTGTTTTATAACAAAGGATATATCTAAGAAGAAGGTTTACTGTGGGAAAACACGAGCTGATAAAAAGAGACAAACGCGCACATTCATGAAAAAAAAAGTGCAGGCATTTTACGACCTCAGTCTTATCAGTAAAGTCTAACTACGCTCCTCTTACCAATTCTTTGAAAGCACCCAAGGGAACACTCCACGCTGACAGCTATAACAAGGTGCCATTTGTGTGAACGTGTGTGTGTGTTAGTGTGTGTCAGTGCGGATATGTGACAAAGGATGCCAAAGGATACAACTCCGTAAAGAAAATCTAATTAAAAGTCTATACAGCCACAAGGGACAGAGCACTACTAGCTGCCTCACTCCTTCTCTCTCTCTCCCTCCCTCTCTCTCTCTCTTTCTCCAGTGAACGTCTCAGCTGAAGGACTTGCAAGACGACGGTGTAGTCTATCATCTCACTCCCACAGAGATAAAGAGGGATGTTAGGGGAAACCAGCATGATAAAATGATTCCGGGAACGTCACGAAAAGTTGGCGATTCTGCGAGGCCCACTTTCAATCCCGTAAGTCATGCGGACCCCTCGCCCCAAAAGGGGTGCCATTTAGAGTTTAAACTTAAGAGACTCAAAACTTACAAAACGCCTTTTGCAGCGCATCGTTAACACTTTGCAGTGGTGAGGTTCTGGCTTGGCTTAGTCCCATGTTCCAAAATCATGCATGTTAACTTCATGGAAGTCTTTCACCCTTTCATGCACAGCGGTTGCTACAGTGGAACAAATTTGCTCTTCTTCCCTGATTTTTTTTTTAAATTTCTTTTTTCCTACCTGAGATGCTCAAATAGACGGCGGGACTGGTCACGTTATCGCCCGTCATCTCGTTGATGGCCTCCACGTGGTAACGTCCCGCATCCGCCGTGGTAGTTGCCAGGACGACCAGCTGATTATCCAAGGCGATGGCACTGCGAGGGACAGGCATAGAGAAGGTTACGAAGCACAACAAACAAAAAAATCCAGGCAGGTGCATTGTTCATAGAATTTGACCTATTCTGAAACAAGGAGGAAAGAAACAATCGGATGCAAGATTGCCTCCTCGGAGCTGTGAAAAAAAAAAAAAGAGGATGGTGACAGCTTTCTCCAACGGTCTTGGTTCGTTTGTGTTTATCCTCCTGCTTTTCCATCACCATTTTTCCCCACAAACCAGCGCTAATCAATACCACAGGCGAAAAATAATCACACCGGACTTTCTTTTTCAGCAGAATTTCTTCCAAGCTGGTTGCGGAGCCTGTTGAGGGATGGCTGTATTTCCCCTCGTTGAAGCACGTCACTCTGGGAAATGGCAGTGTGAGTTGTTGGTTGTCGATGCTACTTGTGTTTTGTTTCATCTTGACAATGACTAGAAACCTCAATATTATAAACATGTGCTCTTGATAAGATCAATATTAGAAAAGGCAGAAAAAAGCGCATTAATGCATGACGATTGCCTTATTTAGTCTGTCTACTATCCACTGTGTTCTGATACATACGACCCTTTGAGGCGCACGAAGGATTTTAGGCCACATGAATAACGCATAAAGTGAAATTTGATTTGCAATGTGCATCAAAGTGAATATATTGTGTCAATAAGACAATTTTGTGGGAAGAAAAGTACATCTGTGCACTGTTGGCAAGGCGAAGGGACACCGTGCGTGCAACAAAAACTTTGTGGAGCAGGATTATATACTGTACAATATATTCGGCCTTTGCCATCCTGATCCAATAGCGCAGCGCGTGCAACGGAAGCACCGGAAACTCATTAGCAAACAGTTAAAATGTAATTAAGCTATCAGTCAGCCATTGCGTCGGTAAATGAAGGATTTGGTTGTTTCGTCGGCAAGGGACTAAAGAATTTCAGAAGAGGGTGGGAAGAGTCTGTGACTATCCTCAGCACCTCGTGAAGGGCACTCGATAGACGCTAGAAAGCTTGTGTCGATCTCCGCAGATCTCCTGGCGGCACTCCGCCGAACTGTAGCGTAGCCGTTAGCGCCGCGGTTATTGCAGCTCCAATACCAAGGAGCAGCAGTAGAAATGGCCACGCGATATGTCAAAAACACTCTCGAATCTGTCTCTTTAGAAGGAGGAGGGAATGTTAAGAGGGAGCTATTCCTCTGAAAGCGCAGCCTCGGCTGCAACTGTCGAAATCTGTCCTTACAGTACTTTTCAGTCCATGTTTTCACAGTTTAAAAAATAAAAAATAAAAAACCTATGATAGCCTCCATCACTTATTAAGCAGAAACAAGTTCATTGGAATTATAAATACATAATACATGATAAAACTACAAATAAACAGGAGATGGGTGACAGGCAATCCACATTTTGACTGTATTACAACATGCTAGGCAGTATTGAGGTCAACTCGTAGAGAGGCAACGTGATTACGAGCAAGTAGAAGCAGTTCGCAACATTAATAATCGTTGCGCAGAGCGAATATAAATCTGTGAGTATTGTTGTGTTCTCTGTTTTGTGTGTGTTGCTGCTCCGTGTTTAAATGAGCCGTTATTTGAAGGGGTTAGCATTATTGTAGCATTGAGCTAGCAGACGTCTGTCGGATCAATTTATGTGGTTTGTTTGAACATGTGGTGATTTGTTTGATTTACATTCATTTGTATTTATTTTGCCATTCATGGTAATTCATGATTGACAGGTTTCTGAAAGAATGTGCTGAGTTAAAATGTAATGTAGAAAACTGGTAGTAAGAATACTTAAGTCAACATTTACAGACACATTTGGCAGGACAAGATCACCTTTTGGTTTCTTTCTGTCCCGTGTGCCGTGTGTCACTCCTCTTTTTTACTGTTCACTTCTAACAATTATGTATCTATTGATCGATCGATCTATCTGTGTGAGGTGTTGCCTTCAGGGAGAGTTCGAAAACAGCAATTGTTTCACGTGGCCTTCAATCCATCCATCCATCCATCCATCCATCCATCCATCCATCCATCCATCTCTGCAGCATAGTGGACTTGGGTTTGAATCACGGGTATGCACAAAGGCATGCACAGACCATCCCCCCCCCCCCCCCCCCCCCACAAAAAAAAAAAACCACAA
>CAAKHF010022409.1:0-15186 GCA_901007745.1 Hippocampus kuda | reverse complement strand
GGGGGGGGGGGGAAAGGGGGGGGGGGGGGGGGCTCGGTTGGCGAATCAGGCTCAGCCGTGCAGGGCGCAGAAGTCAAAGTTGGCGAAAGCCTCCTGCTGCTGGGCCGAGAGCCCGCCGGGTGTGGCGGGCGGAGACAGGACGGGCTGAAGGCGCGTGAAGTCGCTGTCAAAGTTGCTGACATCCGTCGACGTCTTCAGGGACGGCAGGAAGGGCGGCGACACTTGCTTGGACAGGAGGGCGTCCCAGTCCACCTCCTGGAAGTCGTCAAACGTGAGCTGGTGACACCACGCTGTAGTTTGCATGCCAGGCCACTAGTTGGCGACATCACTTTAGACAAGCGGCCTGGCTAATGTGCTCCGGGTTGGGATGGTTCAATGGTTTACAATGACAAGCATGCTTGTCATTGTAAATAGAAGGCTAACGACGACATGCTGTGTTATCTTTAGCGTGTGATTTTTATTTAAAAAAAAAAACAAAAAATTTCCCCCTTCTACCTCAAAGAACGTCTCCCCTTTCAACTCGATCGCATCTCTCTCTCCGGCGCCGAGCCTCTTGCGCGGGTTCTTTTTCAGCAGCTACAACACACACACACACACACACACACACACACACACACACACACACACACACACACACACACACAGCTTGATGGTCAGGCAGGTCCTCCGCACTCAAATGACGTTTACCTTCTGGATTATCGCCACGGCATCTGGCGGAAGCCACGGCGGATACGTCACGTCGTCATTGACGATGCTGTCGAACACTTCCTCCTCGTCCTCACCCAGAAATGGCGACTGGCATGCAGGCAGCAAAAAAAAAGTTAAACTTGCCTCATTATCTGAGTGTAAGACAAAGCTCGCTAATGCGTCCAAAAAATTTTTTTTGCTTCCCAAAGTACAAGCACAGTATGGCAACTGCGCATTAACAGCATCACAACGGTGACGTTTCTCAAAGTTTGGGCCCTCGAAAACCGACCTCGCCCACCAGCATCTCGTAGATGAGCACGCCCATCCCCCACCAGTCGACGGCCCGCGTGTAATCGTCGTCCGTCAGAACTTCGGGCGCCAAGAACTCGGGTGTTCCGCAGAATGTGGACGTGCGATCCCCGTGACCGATGCCTGGAAAAACCAAAAAAAAAAAAATCAGATCGACACCGACCGGAAAAGAGTAAGGGGGCCAAGCGGAAGCTTTTCCCGCCTTCTTTGCAGAGTCCAAAGTCGGTCATCTTGACAAAGCCGTCGGCGTCCATCAGCAGGTTGTCCAGCTTCAGATCTCTGCGTGCACACGACGCACACGCTTGGTCGGGGGGGGCGCTAAAGAATGGTCGCCGCTGCCTTACCGATAGACAATGCGATGGGCGTGCAGGAACTCCAATGCCAGCAACACACAGGCCGAGTAGAATCTGCAGGACGACGACGGACGGACAACGACAAAGGTCAGCTGGAATTGAAGTGCAGTGACACAATCGTGTGATTTGAAAGTAAAATCAATCCAAGGTAGAAGAAAAAAAGTACCATAAAAGTCAACTTAAGTCCTGTCCAGGAAAGTAGCGTCACAGTTTGCTCATCTAAATGTCAACCAAAGTCAAGTAAAACGACACAAACGAAAAATGTCAACTCAGCCTTGACTTCAAAAAAAAAAAGGCAACCAAAACAAAAGTCACGTCATCAAATCAAAGCGAAAGTCAAATGAAAAGAAATCCAAATGACATTCGGGTGAAAAGTCAAGCCCACGTGCGAGCGAGCAAAAGTAAAACGCCACCCGAGCCAAAGACGTCAAGTCTCAACACAAAAAAAGGTCAAAGTGAAGCGAGAGACGACGCGAGTGACGGAAGTGTGACGGAAAACAAAAGCAAAGGTCCACAAAATTGAAACGGAAGGCCAGGAAGTCAACAAGCAGAACCGCAAGCAAGAAAAATCAAAGCAACGGAAAAGTTAAAAAAAAAAAAAAAAAATTGAACGAACATCTCAAGTCCGGAATGCAAATTTGCATGAAGGTTCATGAAAGTCGAGTCCAAGAAAGTGCCGCGAAAAGTACCCCCACCGGGTCTGCTGCGGCGTGAAGGCTCGCTTGTGGATGTGGATCATGAGGTCCCCCCCGGGGAGGAAGTCCATCAGGAAGCAGACGTGTTCTCGGGTCTGGAAGCAGGCGTGCAGCTGGACCAGGAAAGGATGCCGCCGCGTCCTGATCAGCTCCAGGATCCTCTTCTCGCACATCAGGCTGCAGGGGGCGCACACGCGCGGCTCTCAAACGTGGGAAGCGCGGCCGGGCCCAACCTGCGACCGCCCCCCCCCGCCCGCCCACCCACCTGTCCACCTCGTCACGCGTGACCACGTCGCTCTTCTTCAGGGCCTTGACGGCGTACAGGCGGCCCGTGGCCTTCATCTTGGCCAGCAGCACCTGAAGGCCACGCAGTCGCACGGCTACGAGTCCCGTCGCAACGACACCAAGCGGCGCACGCGGTCATGCCGCGACTTTCGACGTCCCCTTTTCAGACACGCTCACGCACACAAAGAGGAGAGATGGTGCTACCTTGCCAAAGTGACCTCTGCCAAGCACGCAAACGTAGCGCAGATCTGACACGTGCAGCCTGAAACAGAACAAGCAGAATCGGGTTGCGCATGTGTGCGTGCGTGCGTGCGTGCGTGTTTTCTGATTGGGGTCTGTCGATTTCGGTTTGTGCGGCGTTGAAATGTTTTTGGGGTCTCGTGTGGTTGACGTGGCGGGTCGCTCCTCGTGCGTGTTTTTGTGCGATTTCGTCTTTCGACCGACGCGCGTTTGTGGCGGGCCTTCGGTGAAGAGTGTTTGCGCGTGTGTTCATCTGCAGGCTGTGCGTGGCAGGCGTGTACTTGAGAGGCGAGGCCGAGTGGTTTTGACTTTCTTTTCTCCGGCTGGATGGCGACTGCACACACAAACAAACACGGCTCGTTTGAGCAACGGGGCTCACAATCAAGGAAACGTCAATGAGACAACGGACGGTGAACCGCCACGCATATTGGCAGTTCATTCGCAAAAATGAGAAAAGCTCGGATCGGCCGGCAACTAGGTGGGAGTCAATTGTGGCGCTTCATTCAGCGAGAAGGTTGCGCGTCGCTACCGTCTCGTGGCATCTCGGTGCCAAGGAACAATGTTGAAGAGAGCTGAGGAACCTCCTTTCGACAAAACCGGAGCTTTGTTGCCCTCTAGTGGCATCGCGGTGCTAAGGAACTTTGTTGGAAGTGAGTCGAGGAGCTTCAGTCGTCGTGCTTTGCCGCATCGAGTGAATTGTAAACTTTTCATTTAAATTTATTGTTGGAAGTTTCCTCATCACGCGCACTTTAAACACATTGAAACTAAAAGCGAGGGAAGGCGATTTTGCGTGTCATAAACCCGCGCAAGCAAATTGCCAAGTTGCTCACCGTCTGTTGCGGTTGAATCGTTTCCGAGGCTACATCAACGCGCTCGTCTTCATCGTCCTGCGTCGCCTCCCGGTGGCCAGGAGGACTTCTGCTCACCGGCGCCTCACTGCGCGTGTGTGCGGAGAGAGAGAGAGACGTCACGCACACGCCGACTTCATGTGTGACATCGGCACGCCTGTTGAGAGGAGGCCAGGGCGGACCTTGGCGGCCGCGGCGGTGACGTGCACGGCTGGTGGGCGGAGTCAGTGGAGAAGGAGGCGTAACCAGGAAGCACACTCAGCATCAGGTGAGCCCACGTGGAAAAGTTCACGTTTAGCTGAGCCGCGCGCAGGAAGTTCTTACCTACACACACACACACACACACACACACACACACACACAATTATGTCACCTATGTGTGTGTGTGTGTTTATACAAAAATATTTTAATTTACATTTCTGCAATTTTGTGTAAAAAAAAATACACATACTATATATATTGACAAAACTATTTTTAAGAATCCGTTATACATCCTGTATGTAGCCATTTTTAAATGACATGCTTGGCGCGTGCACGCGTGCGTTTGTGTGTTGACCTCGCTCTTTGGTGAAGATGCATCGCTGGCGTTGCAGTTTGTGCTGTCGCTCCACCACCGTGTCCACGAAGTCAAACTTGAAGCACAATCAATCAGGAACCACTTTTACGAACATTTGTGCTTTTAAAACATGGAGGGGGGGGGGGGGGGGGGGGGGGGGGGATGGGAATTGAATGTGTGTCAACTGAGCAGTAACATTGAAATGTTGCGTCATTTGTCTTCAAAGACTTGAAGCTAAAAGTGCTCCGATACCGCAGCACTGCTGCTCGTCTTGTTACCCGCTCGATGGCGTTTCACATGGTGTGTTCGCATTCAGCTGGCGGACTTTCGTAGGACAAAGTGTGAATTGGTTGAACGTGCAATTCTCTCGGTTTCGTTTGACAGTAGACCTCAACCGAAATTGACAGTCAGCAGCTTGAACTTGACCAACTGCTGCCGGTTCGGAGGTTGGTTGCCACCATCGGCCAGCAGGACACACGTGGCGATCTCCACACATTCATCGTCAGCTTCTGCGGTGGCCATGTTTTCAATCGTGGGGGAAATTTGAGGTTTGAATCCCAAAACGTTGCTGAAACTCGATCTGGAAATGCCAAGCGGATCCTCCAAATGTTGCGCGGCTGCAAGCGTGACGTTACCTGAGCGTGAAGGAGGCCCCTGGGTTCCAGACGCCACACGTGGGAGGCGGCCTGGCCGTTGTCTTGGTCTCCCTGGTTCTGGTTCTGCTGGCCCAGAAGCCGGTCCAGACGCAGGAAGCCGAGCGCGCACATTCTACCGCCGTCGCGCCAAAACACGTCAACCTCCAACTCGCGACACTGCGCCGTCAACACACAGTTCAAACGCTCGTGAATAAGGAAGCGCACAGCCTAAAAAGTTCACACCTTTGGGAAATGTTTTGCAAAAAGAAAGAAATGAAGCATTTGCTTTGATATGTTTTTTTTTTTTTTTTTAAACAAAATCTAATGAGTGTGCCTTGTCGAGAGGCAGCGGCGCACGTGGCCTCACCCGCTCCAGCGCGAGGCAGAAGGTTTGATCCCAGGTCAGGCGGCCCAACGCCGCCCAGCGCGTGCGGCCCACCGCTCTGCCGTCCAGCCTCAAGGTGGCGCTCGTCTCTGCGAGAAGAAGAGCGCATCGGTCAAGCTCAGTCAGTCTGTCATCGTTTTTGCGCGGTGCCGCAATGTGGCGGGCGCCCGGCCAAGCAAGAAGGAGAGACAGAGAAGGTCCCCAACAACACTACTCGCTGTTTCCGAGGAGCCTGTGAGGA
Organism: Hippocampus kuda; assembly: GCA_901007745.1. NCBI lineage: Eukaryota > Metazoa > Chordata > Actinopteri > Syngnathiformes > Syngnathidae > Hippocampus > Hippocampus kuda. Next base: position 9,952 of record CAAKHF010022409.1, on the reverse strand, counting down.
TTGTTGCATGCCGTTTCTATGCGTGCCAATGAGCGCAATAGCCGTGCTCACGTCCGTTAAGTCGTCGACGGAGATTCACATTTTAGGTTGGCATGAGGCAAGCGCACTTTTCTTTGACAAAATGCCACGTTATATAGAAAGCAATCTTATCAGAAAAGTCTTTCTTTTCTTGATGAAAAGGGCACTGGAAACAAAAACAATAATGTCATAAGTTGTAACAACGAGCAAAAAAAGGCTTCTTTTTTTTTCCTGAGATGATTTTTTTTTTCAAGACTGAAGTGATCATGTTACAAGAATTTGTTTGTTTGATTAAAAAGAAAACATGCTATTTATTTCAGGAAGAAAAAGTCACGTGATAAGAATAAATTCTTTCTTTCAGATTGGAAGATAGCAAGTTTAAAATACAGTCATTGAAATTTTCAAAGGGGGGAAATCAATCACGATGTATCACACGCATTAGGTTGCAGTTTTACAGAGGAAAAATGTCACAATGGTAAGAAAATAAATTCTTATATTGTCCAAATAAAAATTCACAAATTACACGATTAACGTCAACATTGAATTTAAAAGTTCTTCCGTCAACAATTTCATTGCAGCTCTAAAACATCTTCATCTAATCTCAGGAAGAAATAAATATCAAACTAATTTATTTAGGAAGAAATAAATAATTTATATTCGTAAATCGTCTCACCAGAAGTTGTGTCATCAGCTGGAGAAAACAAATCTTCACATCCCAGCAATCTGACCTCCAACCTCCCTGGGGGAAAAAAAAAAAAAAACAGGAAATGAAGACCAAATGAGATCATATTTGGAAAAAAACAAAAACAAAACAACATATTGACATATTTCAAAGTAAAAGCTTTGCTCCTCCTTATCACAGCTAGATAATGCAGATACAGAAACATGCTGTGCTCCTGATGAGGTGCCAGAAACAAGAATTTGTCTCCCTCGTTACATCATCGGCGGCTGGCGGCTGATTGGTCGGACGAGATGACACAAGTCCTCTCACTTTGTTCATATGCAGTCCGTACAACAGCGTCTTCCTGTCATAGCGGATGTACTGTCGAAAATGTCTCAAATCGTAACATGAAATAAAGCATACACATCTTATATATTACAACCTATGCGGAAGAAAGATTACAAATCCACCATTGACTTTCGATGACCATGTTTTTTCATCATTGTATAGTTTTCATAATGTAATTTAGTACAGGTAGTTCTATTTTCATTTTTTCAACGTCTTTTTATGTTTGGACAATTTAATTTATTCTTTTGCTGAAACTGTTTTTGTTTTACTTTTTCAAATGTTTTATCATGTTGATATAATTATTTCATATTGTTTATATTGTGTTGTGGTTGTTTTACTTGTTTTACAATATTTGATATTTTTACTCTATTGTATTAGTGTGTTTTTATTTTACTTTTTCACAAATGTTTACATGGTATACATTTTTTGTTTTTACTATCCAATTTAGTTGTGTTTTTTTTTTTAATTTAATATTTTTATTTTATTATTTTGTCATTTCAAAAATATGTATTGAATATTGTGTTTATTATTTTATCATTTTGTTGTTTTTATTATTTCAATTTTTAGGTTGGGTTTTTAAAACATATTTTTTACATGTTTTTAACGTTTTCATGTTTGATCCAATATTTCGACAGTAATGTCTTGTTTTGTTTTTTTAATGCTGCAATGTGAGTTCCCACCTGTCAGCGAGGCCGGTCGGCTGGACGAGATGGCCGCCGAGCACCGACCTGGGTCCGAGTGGGCGTGGGTCCTCAAGGGCGTGGCCCTCTTGTCATCCCTCAGACACGCCTCCACGGATGCCCGCAGGAGACGCAAACGCTGGGACGAATGGTTGCGGCGCTTCTCAGCCTGTCGTCGAAAGACACCGCCGGTGATGTGCCGCCGTGGCCACAACCGAACACCTGAACCGTACCTCCGAGCGAGCCTCGCGCTCCGGCGACGACACGCCGTCCATTTGCGCCAGCACGTCCTCGGCCAGCCGCAGGGAATCGTGCTCGCGTTGCGTGTAGTGATGCAGCTCAGCCAGGCGGACATCCGCTTCGGACGTTCCTGAAGGAGGAGCCACAAAGACGTGTTGCGCTTCAACGCAGCCCAACTGCACTCAAAGTTAGGCGACTGATGGATGACAACAGTACGAAAAAAGGGGTGTCAAATTCATTTTTGTCGCGGGCCGCATTGTGATCACATCCCCCCCCCCCCCCCGAGGGCCATTTTGACTGTGAAACCACATAAATGTTTCATCACCTCCTCGAATTATTACATATACAGCACACAATTAATGGATAACTAGTTTTGAAATCAAAAGTCAAGGGTAGTAGTTTATTCAACTGTTGTTGAGGTTACTGCGATAACATGAGAAGAAAATGCTTGCAATATCCCAACATTTGCATTTATTACGCATGACAAATTTAAATTTGGGGACAGATTTTAGCAAGCGTCATGGAAGTTGACCTGCTTAATTTGCTTACGTGGGTCACATAAAATGAAGTGACGGGCCACGTCTGGCCCCCGGGCCTTGAGCTTGACACCAATGAGTTAGCCTGTACGAGGATGCCAACAAACTCGCATTCTAGCAGGATATTATGCGAATATGTGAACAAGCTACAGTAGTTAGTTGTCAACAAATTGTTTACATTGTCGGTATTCTATCGTGCTAGTATGCTAACAGGCTAGCTCCCTAATAGTCATATGTAGGTATACATAATATGTACTGTATAACTACATATATATATATATATAATATCACTAGCATCGGGCCGAAACCTTTTATGTCCGATTTTGGTCAATTTCACATGTTTTCACAAATCTATTCTATTGGTCAGTCCACACGTGTGGGTGTTTTTTTTTTTTTTTTTTTTACCAATTATTGACCAAGCTAAATGGTTGAAAATGGCCTGCTCTCTTTGGTGACGCAATGTTTGGGGTTGAAAAACCTGGAAGAGGTTCCAGCGCCCACCGCGACCCTGTTCATGAAGTGGTTGGATGGATGAAATAGTTATGTTGTGGAACATGTTTCATCCACATCGCGCAGCCCAACTCAGCACAATATGCTTAAAAGGGCGTTTATTTCATCTTTAGATTGACTTTTCGTAGTTGTCTCGGCCTCTTATTAAATATTAAATACTCTGTTAAAAATCAAATAACCCGAATTCAACTTTATTTCTCTGGGTCCTTATTTTCAAATATTTATATTGTGACATACTTTCCAGTCATATCGTCCGCCCGCAATCTTGAACATTTTAGGACGGATGGATCTAAATACCTGCCTGCTCAGAAAAGTTTGTCATACAGTATTTCGAAGCGGACCTTGGTGCGTCGCGATGTTTGCTTCTTGGTCGTCTTGGCCGGTTCCGGCCTGCGCCACTTTGATGAGGTGCAGCCGGAGAAGCTTCATCTTGGAGCGGCTGTCCTGCAGCATCTGCTGAGCCGTGGAAAACATCGCTGCAATCCTGTAGACCAGCCAGGACACACTAAGAAAGTTGTTTCGTCAAATCAGATGTCGCCTTCAAGTACCGTCGGAAATCACAAACCGTATTTATTCACCCAATAATTCTTTCGTTATGTTGCCTGCAAGTATCAGCTAACATTCTACCAGGTCAAGGGGGTATAAAACTGTAAGCTTCCTTTGACGACGAACCTCTTACTTTCATTTTATATCTAAGGCAGACTTTGTGTCACCTTCAGGGACAGTTTGAATCGTTGTTTTTCTTCACACGGTAGTTGTTTAATTACAAATACTGTACAAGTCTGGTGTTGCCTTTAGGGAAGGTCATAACTTTTCTCACACAAATGAATATCTATCTATCTATCTATCTATCTATCTATCTATCTATCTATCTATCTATCTATCTATCTATCTATCTATCTATCTATCTATCTATCTATCTATCTATCTATCTATCTATCGTGTTGCCTTCGATGACGGTCTGAAATTATAGCCGTTATCATCATTCGATCAAGTGTTGTGTTGCCATGAGAGACCGTCCCAAAACATGGTTGCCCTCACAACACAGTCGTTTAGTTTGATTTTAACCCCTTGACCAATTCAGGCGTTCCCTTCAGGGACAGTCTGAAATCACGGTTTTACCTTTAAATAATCAATGTCTCTCTCTCTCTCTCTCTCACACACACACACACACACACACACACACACACACACACACACACACACACACGGACATGAAATGTAATAATAAGATGGCTGTGAATATAGATAGCTTACCTCTTTGTGATGTTGTTCCTCCAGTAGGACTAAGAAATATGTCATCACCCCTCCGAGAGAACAGTCCTGGCTCGCCACCTTCACTCTCCTTGAGAGCCTCCTCCTCCTCCTCTTCCTCCTCAATCCCGTCTGCCTCCTCACGTCCCGCCGCATCCGCTTCCTGCTCCATCCGACAACACTGCCACAGCTAATCTGCTCTCCTTGAGGCCGAGGAAGAGGAGGAGGAGGAGGAAGATGGGATGGGAGTTCTGTCGGGTGCCAGCACTGATCTGGCCTCGGGCCGGGCCGCATGTTCACATGAGAAAAGGCCAGAAAAACACAGGACACCTCATCAGGAACACCTTCCAATGAAAACACAATTTAAAGGAATGTAATGTTCATTTTGGATTTAGACTGACCAGAAACATGTATGTAGCTCTGGAAAAAAAAATGTTTGTCATGTGGTTTTTTTGTTTTTTTTACAGTCGTAGGATATATTTGATGTGTGGGTGTCTATTATGCCTATACATATACCTACATACAAACTTTACAAAAATAATCATAGTTTAAGGAATTAAACCCTGGGTGGCACGGTGAAAAACTGGTTAGCACATCGGCCTCACAGTGCAGAGGTGTAGAGTTCGATTCCGGCTCCCGCCTTCCTGTGTGGAGTTTGGATGTTCTCCCCATACATGCGTGGGTTTCCTCCAGGTCCTTTGGTTTCCTCCCACATTCCAAAAACATGCATGGCAGGTTAATGGAACACACTAAATTGTCCTTCGGTGTGAGTGTGAGCGTGAATGGTTGATCATCGATGTGTGCCCTGCGATTGGCTGGCAACCGGTTCAGGGTGTCCCCCGCCTACCGGCCGAAGACGGCTGGGATCGGATGCAGCACGCCCGCGACCCTGGTGAGCATAAACGGCTCAGTAAATGGGTGTATTAAACCGTTTCTGCCGCATGCTAATTTAATGGGCTTGTGCTGCGCCTCGTGGTGTGTCCATCAGGGGGCAGTACACTAAACGGATTTGATAATGAAATAAAAGAAGACCGTTGCTCCTGGCTGTGATCACCATGAGTCGATTTTCAAACCAAAACATTAATTTTGGTACAATTTTTACAGAACATTTATGGGCAGTACACTGTAATTGGATCTTGAATTGATGGCTATTTTCTTTTTACTATCCGTCTTTAAGTTGCATTTCAAAACTAATAACCACTGTGGTATATTTTGCCATATTTGGATGTGGCTAATGACATACACAACCATAATGCCAAAACAGGAAGAAGGCGTGTTGTTTTTATGTATGAAGGGATGGACGAAATGGCACCACTTCTACAGTATGTCGCCAACGGTCATTACAGCTGGCTGGTCTAAGTGTTGAGGGACAGCCTGAAACTGTAAGTATCATATCGATTTCCGCATTCATCTGCCATATTCTACCACATTTTGGTGTACCTCATTAAATACGTAAAGACGTGGTATGAAGTTTGTTTTCGAGTCACTATTTAAGTCTTGGAAACCTTTTAAATTGACAGATGAAATGTTGCCTCAATCACCTTGAAACCACAGGGACCTCTGAATCTGAACTTAGATTTGGTGCATTTTTGCAACCGTTTAATTGATACTAAATGAGCTGTGTAAATATCAAGTGGCGACTGGAAGCGGGGCCGCGTTGCCGTTCCGTGTGAAGTGACTGGCGAATGTAATTAACGTGACCACTTAAAACAGCAAAGCCTTGTCGCAATTAGCCCTTCAAGGCAACGCGAGGGTGACGAGCGCCATTAAGAAGCTTAAATAGGCGGCAGGCAAGGATCAAGTCATAAAAGACACATCATCGATCCGCATACGTTGACTTGACGTGGGGAAATCGTCGTCCTTTTTGGGGGCCTACGTTATCACATTTTTATTGTGATTTTTATATGAGTTAGCCGGACAACGTCTGGGTGCGATTTGTGGGGGTCGAGGGATGCTCGGACAGAGCCCTATTTTGAGAGGCGGAGTTAGGCAGACTTCCTGACTAGTGGGCAGGCGGCAGCGGCGAGCGGGAGGCGGTTCTCTTGGGGGCGGGCTTCCGTTAGTAGTGCGCGATACCGAAACATATGTTATCGAGGCAAGACCGAAAAGTCTGTCGCCAGTTTCACCGATGTCTAAACTGATTCGTGCTAATTCTATTTCCTTTTTTTTTTCCTTTTCGGGGGTGGCGGCGCTTCTTTTCAGATACTTGCTTTAATTTCCTACATTATTAATTCCAGGATGACTTTACTTACCTGTATTATGACTTTTGAAATCTTCTGTGCAAAGTTTATGGTTAAATACAAATCACTTCATTTTCCCGAATAAAAGTCTTTGTGCAGAAAGTATTTTCTGAGTCAGAAATTTCTTCACTGTCATTTTAATGAAGTGCATGGAATTGTTCGTCAATCTATCCTTTTTTCATCACTCATGACAAAAGAAGCAACAGATTTCTACAATATACGTGTCATCTGTTGCACATATTTTTAAAGTTTCTGAACCAGTTGCCAGCCAATCTCAGGGCAATAATAATAATATACATTAATTACTACTATTTGTGTGCTTTCTACTGTCTTTGTTGTTAATTTTCTGTTTTATTGTTTGTTGTACGAATTGTTTTTACACCATGTACAGCACTTTGTTGTCTTAAAGTGCTCTATCAATACATTCGAGTTGAGTGAAAGAAAGTATCGATGTCAAGCAAACAAGACAATGCTGAAACAACCTCAAATCATTACCGCTCGAAATTTCTTGAGTAAGAAGATACAGTGGTATCACCATTGCCATATGCTTAAAAGATTTGCGATGCCATGCCAAAATATTATATTGTGCCTGCAGATGATCAGGACTTCTGGTCTTAAAAAAATCCTCATGATTCTGCGCCAAAATGCCTGAAGATCTTTGTGTACTTGACCTTTTGATTGTGCGTTACATATCGACACGCTTGAGACTTTTTATTGTTGACACTAAACACATTGCAGTGATTCCATTTTTTTGTTTTTAAAAAAATGTCACAACCTGAAAAAATACACAGGTAGCAGGGCACTTCAATTCTGATGTTGGGAATTGAAGTTTACCTTATTATACAATATACTTTTTTTTTTTAATCTTGTACTGTGAAAATACTTCATGCACAGAAAGCTAATTGTAATTATGAGTTTAAACTAACAAACCTGTTCTAAAAAAGTAAGCAAAATGTGCTAAAAGTCAAACCAAAATAAAAACTAACTATAATTAAAAATCCAAAGCTATTATAACGCAGATTTGTAGATACACCAAGAGAATACACATTTAAAAACATCATACTCAAGTTCATTTTTAGAGAATTAAAAAAGGTGAGCACAGGGCAATAAATATATAGACAATGGTAAATCAAACGTAAAAAATACGCAACTTTTATTTGTATTTGCTAACAATTCCTTTTGAACACAAACAACACGTCGATTAATCACGCCGTTATCAACTCGTATCAAACGCAACGTGATCGACGTCTTGTATCGATCCGCCCACCAGCGTCTCCTATCTTACTTTGTGCGGGCTCGCTCGCTCACATTGTGTGTGCGCGCACGCCAGCAGCACGTTGGTTGCTTTTTTTCCTCTCATCTCGCCTCAACTTTACGCCCATTGAGCCGCGCTCTCGTTCTCTCTCGAGAACAAAACCCCCCGCGACCCCGACCCGGCTTCTTATTATTTGCTCCCCTCGCGACCAAACATGTCGGCCTCGGCGGCAAAAGTGAGTAAAAAGGAGCTCAACTCGAACCACGACGGAGCGGACGAGACCTCCGGTAAGCGCCATGGCGGCCTGCTTGTTTCACCGCCATTTTCCCCCCCTCACTTTCTTCCCCACAACGCATTTTCCACGCGTGCCCTCACTGCGCTTTTGTTCGCGCGCCTCGTCTTTCGTGGGCATTGGCTCGCGCTTTTGTTCAAATTCGACCATTTGGCCTCCGCTCGTTCGCACTGCGGCTCGTTTTGTTAGCTTAGCGTGCTGTTGTCGGGCACGGGGGAAGCCATGTTAACCCCCCTCTTCCTCCTCCATTTAGCTTCGTTAGCTGGCGTTTGAGCCTCACGAGTTGGTCTTGCGTGCATTTTTTCTTGCAAGTTCATCGCGATTTTTGAGACCATTGTGACGTTCCACGAGCGCCCAAATGAAAGCAGTCCGTTTTCATTTGTTGGCGTTTTGCTCGCTAGCGCGTGTGCTAGCGTGTTGTTGATGTAGTGGTTACCTAACGCTATTCCGACGACGTTTTTGGTTGCGTTTAAAAGCAATTTGTAAAAGTGCGTAATTCACTAGTTTTCCCCGCTAAAGAAACGGACAGTAGCGAGATAAAGTAGGGGCTGAATGATTCTTTCGGCGGGGTTGTAGCGCCCTAGCTAGTTCTCACGGCTGCGTTGCACTCGAACAGTCGAGTCGTGTGTCCCACATTTAAACCACGCGGCCTCGCAGGCGGCCAGCAGCCGGCAGGAAACAACGAGCCACAAATCCCGCGATTGGCCGTGAACGCAACCTTGCGTGTGCCCCTCCACCGCCGCCGCCACGTTCACGGACCTAAAATGTGTTTTCTGGAGAATTCCAACGTGCTTTAGCTTCCCCAAACGTACCAGTAGTTGTGAAAAAATCAAAAGTACTGCAGTTTTCTAACGTTGTTTTGTTTCGCCTCCCAACAGAGAAAGAGCAGCAAGAAGCTATCGAACACATTGATGAAGTTCAAAATGAAATCGACAGGTAATTGAATTATTTAGCCGCCCACCCCCAGGGTTCGTACATGACCCCCCCCCCTTATTTTGTGTTCACAAGCAGCATGAATGAGCACAAGGTGAGAGGTTTGTTACTTTTTAATTTCAGTGTAGAATGGGTATGGAATGGTATTTTTCACTTTCATTACTCGGCTAAATGTGTACGCACGACTGTAAAAACAACTCTTAAGAATTTATGCAAATGCAACGCTATCATTGAAAAATTAATACCACTATTCTTCAGAACAATTATTTAATTTTGAATTATACCACAATTTTACTGCACTAAAGAGATTTGAAAAATGTATTTCTCCAACACATTTGTAGCAATTTCCTAACGGTTAATGTTGACTACATGAATCAACACAAAAAAACTCTAGCCAAAACTAGATTTTAGTTTTAAAAATATTGAATGCACAAGAGTTAAAGTGGATTGAAATATCCTTCCTGATATTGAGCTTTTAAAAGTTTTGTTTAGAAAAGTTTTGGTTTGGAATTGAAAATGAATGGCACACTACAAAATAGTCCTGTCAATGAGATTTGTGAAGGCAAATGATCATTTTGCTAACCAAATTAACCTTGGAAAATCACTTCTCACCTTTAAGATGAGCAAAGCACAACTTTTACTTTCAATAATCACACTTGATGACAATTTCAAGTAGCCTTTCCATGAGGAGAACCTTGACCGAGCTCATAAACGATATCAGCGCAAAGAAAAATGTTATTTTTCTAATGAAGTTAATTGAATCAGTACAAAAAATTTTGGAATGATTTTTGGCATTTTTCTGATCACATGGGAATTGATTTTTTTTTTGTGTGTGTGTGTGTGTGTGTGTGTGTGTGTGTGTGTGTGTGTGTGAGCAGGTTGAACGAGCAGGCCAGTGAGGAGATCCTGAAAGTAGAACAGAAGTACAATAAACTCCGCCAGCCGTTCTTTCAGAAGAGATCGGAACTGATCGCCAAAATCCCCA
>CAAKHF010022408.1:0-26881 GCA_901007745.1 Hippocampus kuda | reverse complement strand
AAATATACCTTATTTTATGTATAATAAATGTGCAATTGTATTGTAATTAAAGAAATACTGTACACTGTACTGTATAATAAAGTCGTTTTATTTTCCTTTGCGATGGTATTTGATGGGTTGATGGAATGGAGTGGGAGGAGGGAGGGAGAGAGGGAGTGAGTGACTGTTTGGAAGGAGAGTCACCTTCCATAGGGACTGTAGGTCACTCAACCTCAGGTGTGGCTTCTCTTCTTTGCTTCTTAGGAGACTCTTGATCCTTTTTGCTGACTAAAAATGGTAGACCTAGCGTACTGGTACTGTGACGCTAAGTCACGCAAACGCACACCTCGTTCGTGTTTCTCGATTATGTCCTTCTTCTGCTCGATCATAATTTTCGTCTTCTTCGACTTAACACTAACCTGTGGTGGGGTCTTTTTTGGTCCCATAATCGCAAACGTGCACTCTATATGGTCCAAAATGTCGCTCAAACAAATCACGTCCGCACTCAGAGAAAGGGGGTGACGAACTGGGACGCCGTTGAGCGTGCGTAAGCTTCTCGTTGCTGCCACCGTGGCACTGCTCGATCACGTGGTTTGTTTGTCCGCCGAAAACTAGTTTGTCCGCCGAGACTATATGCTCGCGAATTTAATGTTCGTGAGGCGAAAAGTTCGCAAACGGAAGCGTTCGTCAGCCGAGGTCTCACTGTACCGTATTTTCCGGACTATAAGTCGCAGTTTTTTTCATATTTTGGCTGGGGGTGCGACTTATACTCTGGAGCGATTTATGGGTGAAATTATTAACACATTATTATATAATTTCACGTTATTTTCACATTAAACCACAAGAGGCCGCTCAAGACATGTATTGATAAAACCACGATGAGTCTGACGTAAGCGACGTAGAAGAGGAAGCGCTGCAACTTCAACCTCCGGAGTTGGTGCAGTTATTTTAAAGTGACACAGAGGATAAAGATTTCATTGGATTTAGTGATTTGGAGTGACATTGATGGTTTGGTGAACTTGTTAGCATGTTCTTTATGCTATAGTTATCTGAATAACTCTTAATATGTTACTTGGACATACCACGCACATTCTCAGTTTGTTGTTGATGCGTCATGTAACTTATTCAGTGTGTTGTTTTCTAATTTATTTTTATTTTAAATTGCCTTTCAAGATGGCATGTATGTTCTTGGTGTTGGATTTATCAAATAAATTTCCCCCCAAAATGCGACTTATATCGTTTTTTTTTCTTCTTTATTATGCATTTTATGGTTGGTGCGACCTATACAGTACTCCTATACTGACCCATGGGCGCAAAACATTACCGTTATCAAAATTAAGCTTCTCAATTCACTTAGTTCACTTAATTCACACAGTTCCCTGACACCAAGATTTAAAAAGACAGTAGATTGGTGGGTTTTCAGTGAATAACGGAGGATCGGTTCCAAAATATAAATGTAGCCAAGAGATGAATTTGCACATGCAGACCCATGAATATGCAGGGTTTCATTCCAATTAAAATACACTTTCACCTCAATTCATTAGGCGAAGATTATGGAAAAAATCCATCCATCCATTACCTGAACCGCTAATCCTTACAAACGTTTTGTGTGTGTGTGTGTGTGTGTGTGTGTGTGTGTGTGTGTGTGTGTGTGTGTGTGTGTGTGTGTGAAGTGTGCTGGAGATCGAACTTTCGCACAATTCTAAATTACATTGTATAGCATCACATTATGTGTTAAATGTTGCCCATCGCAGCTTGATCATCCTGAAAGGGGAATTCCCCCATCCGTGGCCCCTTTTCAAGGCTTATTACTTTTTCCTTGCCCCCCTGTGGGCTTATGAACAAGGGATGTCGTTAATATTTTTCAACTGTGAGATTGCGAAGCCCTTTGAGACTCTTCTGTGACTGAGAGCTCTACAGTACAAATAAATTTGACTTGACTTGAGCACTACTAGCTTGTGAACTGAGCTTGTGAACTGACTTCAACATCGTTCGTGGTACCAAGATGCCAACGGTGGCGGCAATTTTGGCAAAGCACTTCTGTTGTCAAAATGAAGCTCCTCAACTCATTTCAACATAGTTCCTTGGCACCAAGCTGCCGCAAGCTGACCACAAATTACATCAAATTGGTGAGGGTAGGATCTAAACCATGAGTGAATAGGTGAATCTAGACAGAAACCTCTAAAGGAAGCCTGAGCCCAAAGGTTTAGAATTGCCGAGAGATGCACTGGCCTAGTTTTGTGAAAATGAAGGTCCTGAACTCACTTCAACATAGTGTCTTGGCACCAAGATGCTACAAGATGGAGCACAAAAACAGCAAACTGGTGAGTAAAAAAGGAAAAAAAACCTGTGAATGCCGAACCGCAAATCCACTATATTTAAAAGATATACAGGTACTTTCCCCTAAGTTCATCTGGCTGAGAAAATGGAACAAATGCACTTTCAAGCAAAAACCACTCGAGAAAGCCCAAGTTCACCCTACACCTGAAGATCAATCCGCACGACTGTTCTCCGTCACCATAATCACCTACGTCAATGAGCTCTGGAACACCTCCCAGTCTGTACTTTCCGGGAGTCATAGCAGAACACTGAAATGAGCCAGAATGGGGCCCGTCATGCTCATTCTTCTCACAAGTCAGCGGTAGATGACTTGAGCTGCTGGTTTCGAAGATGTGAGGAGCAGGATTGCTGCAAATCTATCTGAGCGTCTGTCCTCTGAGTGTGGAAAGTGCTCTAAGGTTGGAGTAAACTCAAAGCCATCACGGAATGTGCGGCGACCGGCGGGTGCCGGGTGATGACACGTCGCTGGTGATGATGTCTGGCCACCGCTTCCACTCTCGCCATCTGTCCCCACTGGGCGGCGGCTGCGGCTTCCTCGTGCACATGTGAGGGGAAGGGATTTAAGGGGAAATGCTCAAACGCAGGATACAAATCCCGAACTGACGTTCCATCTGTTTTTGTTTTAAGACTGGGATTTTCACCACAGGATTTCGGTGTGCCCAAGATCACCAATAAGGCCAACATGTCAGAGAACCAACATCCATCTCGCATCTGTTGTGTAGAGCGACAGCTTAAGAGAGTCTCCTTCAGCCGCAGACACAAACACCATTGCTAATGTTGCCGGGTGCATCCGCAAATGTAGGAGCGGTGCAAAAATAAAATGCCTTAAAAGGAGCCCAACCATTGGGTTGTTCATGTTTGCTACCCTCATGAAATGCTTCAATCCGCCTGTTTTCCAGAAGCCATGTGGTGAGTTCTTTACTGGTCAACCCAGGAACTCACCAACAAACAAATACCTATGTATCGAGAAGCTTTATCTAGCCCGATTCATCCTGGACTTTACTACAGCCAGCTGTCAAGCCAGTCACAGCGTTGGTACTTCAAACATGATTGTGCCTGTTAAAGCTGCGTTGTTAAATGTGGAGCACAGTTCCAAGGCTGCCACAAGAAGGGACTGGCCATCTGCCAGCTGTACCTTCTTATTATGGCTGAGCCAACATAAGGAAAGGACAGGAAGGGTTCCGTTCTCTATCTAATTCAAACAACATGTTTACTTCCTCTGCAGTATTCTAATAAAGTGCCACCAGAAAAAAAAATGTATGTGGTTATGTACTTAAAATGTACTTCTTAATGGAGTAAATTGAAATTACAAAAGCCCGAGCAACATTTGTTGGACGTATGTTGAGCTTTGAGCCTGACGGGTAGTGGCAAAGTGTGTACAGTTAATCTTAAACATCTTGTCAAGAGAACCAAGCTAACATATACATATATTGTGTGGCTTAAGGTAGTCTGGAAAGACAAAATACATCATCGGACCAGAAATCATCTTTTAATACTAATTGTAGGTATCAATATGCAAATTCTGCCTCCCCAGAAGGAATTTCTACCATGATCAAACTTTTATTTTGTTAATCTACTAATTGTGTTAATGTTTTCCGGTATCTAGTCATTAGTGTCACGCTACCTATTATCGACATTATCATTTTCCTCCCTGTGTTGGCTCAATCGACTCCCTCCTTGAACTGTGAACCTGTGCTTCATTGTCATTTGTATGTATGTGTGTGTGTGTGTGTGTCTGTGTGTGTTTGGTTCTCCCGCTTCTGTTCAATACTTATCAGATCCTACTTTTCCGATGTTTAATTTAATCACTTTCTCAGTGCTCCCATTTTTGACGTTTAGATTTTCTGCTACTTCGGCCTCTAGTGCAAAAATTTCCGCACCTCCATGCTGACCAAGTGTATGATGGTCAGAGGCGTATTGATTTAAAAAGTATTTTTTTAGTATAAATTTTTGTGTTGTTGTACTACATCATTATCATTTTTCAATAAATGATTTTCCAATTGCTTAATTTCCAAATTTCTGACATATAGTATAATTATTAAAATATAAATTCAAATTACACTCTGCTGTATATTTTTGTCGTACACCACACAGACAACCCGACCACACACATTCACATGTAAGAAGTCCTCTGGTGCACAATGCCCATACTCTGACTGCGCCCATGAGCTGAGTCAGTTTCTTGTTTGAAACTACGTAGTTTCAATTCATAGTGGTCTACAACTCCAGACGTAACTCTTCGTTTGCACAAACTCAAGTACTTGCAGATGAGTTACTGACGCCCCCAATTAACACCATTCTTTTTTTTTTTCTTGACTTTAAAAGCAAGCAGCGTGGTGTTATGTAATGTTCCTCAAGTGTCGCTAGTAACACTGGTGCAGTCGAGTAGAGATCTGCACTTCTTCTCACACATGGTTTTATGGTATGTAACTAACAATCTCTTTGCCGAGAAAATCTGAGTCACAGAAGCGTGATGGTCGCCCACTCTGTAGAGTTAACACATTGACGCCCATCAGTGACGGCCATCAACATGAACATTGAATAGCATGTTGAAAATAAGAAGGTCAGTTGTATGTATGTAGTGTGTATATATGTTAAATTCATTTCTATGTAGTGCAGCTTAGTTCTTGATATCCTAAATATTGATTGTGTGTCTATATATATATTTTTTAGAAACAGTTGTCATCATGGTGATGGTGATAAAGTATAAAGTGGAGAACTTGCAAAAGTAAGAATTACACCCAAGAATGAATTACAGAAAAACCTAGGAATGGACACTCACCTTTTTGCCTGCAATATAGCCTCCAGCAGCCCCAAAGCTCTTGGTGAAGGTGCCCATCATTACATCCACGTCTGCCGGGTTGACCCCAAACAGCTCTGTCACGCCCCTCCCTCCCGGCCCAACTGCACCGATGCTGTGGGCCTCATCCAGGTACAGACATGCCTTATATCTCTTCTTCAGAGCGATCAGCTCGGGTAGTCGTACCACTGAGCCTTCCATGCTTAACATCAAAGGAAGAGGTTCGTGAGGAAAAGTTTTAATGCAATGACAGTTTGGAAACACTTTTGTAAGTTAAGTAACATCAATGAACATGCAGTAAACGTCATCATTCAGAGGGGCTAAGCAATTTCCGCAAAATGCAAAGGAAAAACGAGCTATGAATCAAAGGAGCTCAGAGTGTAGCCGAATCAACCTCCACTTAACCTTGATTTGGAGCTCGAGTAATTAAGCAGATGAAGTCATTGAGACACGGCTATTTTCAACTCTCCTCTCAAATTGACACACAAAGTCTCCGTTGAGACCACCTGGAAGCCTTTAGTTAGTAAACGATACCAACGGAAACCAGATAAATGTCTGAAGGACAATTGTACAGTGTAAGTGAAATATGTGTAGCGTAAGAGCAACTAACCTATAGATGCCTTCAACCATAATCAGGATTTTCCTCCAGGGCCTGTGGGTTCGGGGCTGCCCTGAGCAGATTGAGTCTCTTAACTCTTTCTCTAAATGGACCATGTCTTCCACATACAACACACAGACAGAGATTTTACAACAGTTGTAAACTAAAGGTTAATGGGTTCAGACCAAAATCATTCATGCACTCACCAAATTTCACACGAGTGATTAACTTTTCACTTCTAGAATGACGAATCTCAACATTACATTTCTAAAATAACTCATTTCAGAAACTCCAGGAGGCTATATGGGTTGATATCGTAAAATTCACCACATGCAAAAAAGCTCTTTGATTTCATGATGGTGACCCTGCTCATGTTACTTATCCAATCAACCAGCAGATGACGCTATTCAACAACTGGAGTTACAAGATGTATAGTCAGGGCCCTCTCATCGCCCCGCTCATCAGACCTAACAATCCGTCACAGACCAATATCAGCCTTACTCACGAGGAAATAGATGCTTTTCCGATAGTTTTCTTTCCTGGTAGAGCAGACTACAACTATTAATTTGACCAAAGTCGTCACGGTGGGGACTAATTAAACTTGTCACGGAAAAGACTGTTTGCCAGTAAATGAGTTATTGATTTGAGAGAAGCCACAGCCTCATGTGTCATATTGGATAAGCATTCTTCCAGCCATGTGCAGTCATGTGCCATCGCATCTCTTTGACTCAGCTTAATGTTCGAAAATGTTACTGAACTTTTAGACAAACAGTAATAGCAGAGCAACAACGATAACGTACATGCTTCATGTCTGTGATGACATGAGACTACACAGACCAGTTTATTGGCTTTTTGTAAAGGGCGCTTGTGCTGACAACCCAAGGAATATCACTGAATGTTAATTATTAATCTGGGGTGTGGCACAGTGGGCTGGTATAGTCCTTTTTGTAAATATGCGCCTTGCTCTCGTAAGAGTGCACGAGGAGTGAGTGTAAGAAGTACAAAGGCAGCAAGAGGTCATTTGTTCAGGTGCCTCAGGGCTCTTTGCCCTGTGAGAGCTGCTTGAAAATACCTATAACTGACTTGGCTTGTACCTGTCAGAATGCATTTAGCACTAGTGGACTGTCTCGTTTGTCCTATCTGCTGAAAGAGCAGCCGATGTTCCCTTATCTGAGGACAGCAAATGATTTGTCTTTCATGTTTAATACATCCTTATGGCCTTTATTGAAAAGGAAAAAAAAATACACATGCTTTGACAATTCAATAGCAGGGTGAATTGCAACAAGATTGACATTTTCATTTAAGTACACATCCAGCTTTTCCGCTGCTGGATAAACACGGCCGTGACTGTAAAGTGAACCCTTTTCATTAAAGCCTTCACAATTGCTGATCCAAACATAGAATGTTAAGTAGGTCTTTCCTGAGGCAAATCCTGTGCTGTGGAGAAGTAATGTTTTCCTTACAGCACAAATAGTTTGGAATTAATAGATGTTAATGAATAGAGTTGATACTAAGTAGATACTGCAGTTGAGGGCACTGATAAATGCTTTCATAAACCTTGCATGATCAAAAGTCTTTTACTTAGTTATGATCGGAATTGTGGTTAACAATAAAAAAAAAGCAGCGGAGCAATAAATCAAAGCATGTATTTTTTATACACATTTACACATGATGCTCTTTTCAAAGTTGAAAATCAAAATTTATTC
Organism: Hippocampus kuda; assembly: GCA_901007745.1. Lineage (NCBI taxonomy): Eukaryota > Metazoa > Chordata > Actinopteri > Syngnathiformes > Syngnathidae > Hippocampus > Hippocampus kuda. The sequence goes on along the minus strand of CAAKHF010022408.1, from coordinate 19,458 downwards.
ATGGCAAACATTCACACGGGCATCACCTCAAATGGCCGTGCGAGCTGTGACTCACCATTGTGTTTGAACACCTTGATGGTTGCTCCTGACAATCGAGCCCCTAAGATAAGAGAAGTGTGGTTGAGCTCATCACTCAGGATCAAACAGCCCTGGGAAGGAAATTTTGAAACGCAATTAGTCCTAAGTGAAAAGAGTAAATCACAACAGCCAAACTGCTGCATAAGAGCGGCCACGGTGTCTTCCCCAGGGTATCTTTACAATTAAACACATATTTGTACGAAAGCAGTTGATGAGACATGTTAATCAGTATGTATTCAGCAGTTTTTGCTGTTTGGTGCTTTCTACCGTCTTTGTTACTGATTTGTTGCTTTGCTGTTGTATATGTTAGTTGCTCCATGTACAGCGCTTTGTATGCAGTGATGGCTGTCTGAAAGTGCTCTATAAGTACAGTTGAGTTGAGTTGCGTTATCTAGGTTTTTAAATCACATTGAATTTGTGTATTACCAGTACCCTGTTGATAAAACAGGTCCTGATAAACAAACACTGGGAAATGGCACGTTTATCATTTAGTAAAGTCCCTATGGGCCGTCTATATTGGTGTGTACATTGAAGGAACCGCAAAGCCTTCTCCACTATTTTAGCATCACACCGATACACGAATAAGCATATGACATCAAACTGTACGTTCAAATGAATTCTTATTGAGGGTGTGCTGACACCATCTCAGTGACAGAAACCCTCCCTTGGGCCTCAGATCCAACTGGCCTGGTCCCTGGACCAACAGCAGCTGTCACTCTAATGCAAGGCCTGTCCTGTTTTGGCATCGCATCGTAGGTCGGAGTTGGCAGCGTCGTTGACCCTCCCTGCCCCTGCAGGGCTACAGTGGGGGTTGCAACCTCTTGAGCTGCATAAATGCTGCCACACTTTAGTCAGTTCAACGGTCCCCTTCGTCCTGTCCGGTCCAATCAGATAGCCATGCTGCACGTTGCCCCCGGTAACCTGTGAGCGTCTGTGTGAGCTTGACTGGTGCGCCGACAGGCAAGCGTATGGCTAATAATACCCTTGAGAGGTGCTCTTAACAAAAACGTGCCCCCTCCCTGTCAGTGTGTGTGAAGGCAACTACTGTATGTATACCCAGAGCCTCAACCTCCTGGCGACTGTTAGTTTTAATTATCATTATTTTAATTAATGGGGTGAGTCGGGATCTGTTCAGAACTGAGTTGACTGTTATTCATTCGCTTGGGTCGTTTGCAAGACAGCAGCAAAAGCTTGGTTCATTAGATTAATTACATCGCCTTTGTTGCCGCATTCAGTATCACAGTTGGATTTTCTTTCACTGTGTGACATACCTTGCCAACAAGTGCGGGAATGTTCATGGAGTTGGTGGCAAAACCCATCCCAAACACCATGGAGGATTCCACTCCCAGGAAGCGCGCCACTAGATATTCAAGCTCTACATGAATGTCCAGCGTACCTAAGTGACAAATACCACACAGTTGAATCAAACAGACATATGACATTGTTCATACTGCGATCCATCCGTCTTTTCGTGTTCTGTATTGCTCATCCTGTTCGACCCAAGCAGTGAAAAGCAGGCAAAATTCTGGAGAGGTCACCAGTCAATCACAAAGTGGGAATTGATTCCACCAGTACATGATACCACTGACCACTTGCAAACATCGATTTTAGTTAAAAAAAAAAACAACCAAAAAACAAAATAAATTTGAGTGCACTTACTTTACAAGCTTTGCATAGGCTTTTATTCCAATAAGCAAAATTACCAAACAGTGCAGCAAGCACATTTTGGAGGCCAATATAAAAGTGTGAACTTAAAAAAACCTAACATGGCAATGCAGCGGTGTCTTTCCAGTGATTTTCATTACGTTCGAATCCATACAGCATTGTGCCGAGTCACATTGATTTATGAGTTTCATCAACAAGGCTGAAAGCCTGAGTGCACCATTTTTCATCAATACCGCACGTTGTCTTTACAATCTTGATAATGCTCTTCATGATCAAAATTGAGCCTTAATATCTTGGTCAAGGCAGACAGGGTCAAGCCCTTGAACGAGATCTCATGAGATGTGCGTATGTAGCATATAGTCGTCTGTTCTATGCCATTACAGTCGGTCACATTCAAAACTCAGAAAAGCACAGACAGACCAAAGATCAGATTTACAAAGTCTTTCTGTTGGTTGTTTACTTCTTTTTTTCATTTGAAGAATGTGAATGAAGGCTTGAAAGTTGTTGTTTTTTTTTACAACCAGATGAGGAAAAAGAAGTCCCAGAGAAGAGTTAATAATTTGCATTTACAACCTTGACTCACTGTCATAAAAAAAGTGCCTTTATATAGTAGCCTGTTTTTCCACACATGGATCAAATGTGTTCTTCGGCTACACTGTCAGACTTCTTTGTAGTTAGCCATTCATCTGTGTTTGTATCAATACCTAAGTAATGATTGTGGGATAAGTCGAACCATGAGTTATTCATCAACTCCTTAAATGTTTGACATGTTTGTCTTTTTAAAACATTAGGCTTGATAACAGTTGCAAAATAAATGTCAACTACAAGTGTCATGATTCTGTTTTTGTGTGTCTCCAGCAGGTGGCAGAGGAGGGCTTTCCCTTCAGTATGCGCACCTGCTGCACGTCTCAATTAGTCATGGATCAAGCAGTCAAGCCTTCGTAGGATTATTCTTCTTGTGTTGAATTCTCTACACGGTCTTTCTGATTCATTTCAAGTGTTTTTTCTCCTCGTTATTGCATTTTGATCAGAAATATTTTTATTGTGTAAATATAGTCTCGGTTTTGTATCTGTCATGGTTTGGTTTATTTCTTGTCTTTTTATGATGAGCTATTTACTTTCCTTGCCTTTTGCAAGTGTTTTTGGTTTGACTCTTCATTCCTTGTTTTGGTAACCAGTGTCATTTTGGGGACTTTGTTCGGTCTTGCATATTTTTGGATAATAAACAATATATATATATATATATATATATATATATATATATATATATATTTTTTTTGTTGTTCAAACCCTTCTGAGTCCATGTTTCTTGAGCCCGATCTTGTTCCGGAACCGTGCTAAGATTTCCCTTTTATGTGCAAAGTAAGTAGTCTGGAAGTTGCTCTAGCACGGCATATTCTTAGCCAGGCACTGCCAGCTTCTCAGGGCATTGTGAGCAGGCATGTTGTCACGGTGAAGAATCTACGTGTTTTTCTGCCACAACTCTCTCATCTCTTCTTGTGCACTGAACGAAACAAACACGGCAGAATATTTGCGTCAACCTCCTTGTTGGTCATCTGGTCCATAATGAAGGGGTAAGCCTAATAGTGAGTGACATTACTTTATACATCTTTTGTAACAGCAGTCCTGGACCTTTTCTGAGCTTGTATGCATGTTCTTTATTTGCTACCTGTCATGTAGCTTCAAACTGAAAGGTAACCAAATAAAATCCGAGTTTCAAAAATAAGCCCATCATGAAAGAAAAGTACAATGCTGTTCGGAGTAATGTGACAAAGGCATAATGATGTATCAAACAGGTTTTTGTGAAGTTAAAAAAAAAAAAAAGGATAGAACATATAAATAATTTCAAAACTGTTTCCACAATGAATGTGACCTGTAATGTATCCAGCTCAATTGAAAAAGGTACAAAAGTGTGGCGATGTAGCTGGGTTTAAAATTAACCAATCACATTCCAACTCATATTAAACCACACCACCAAGTCACCACACCAAATAAAGTTCAGATGTTCTAGTTGTCTTTTCCTGGCATTTTTCTGGGGGATTTTGAACAGAACAGTTTTGTGCTACTTCTGACTGATACCGTATTTTCCGGACTATAAGTCGCCCCTGAGTATAAGTCGCACCAGCCATAAAATGCATAATAAAGAACTTAAAAAAAAAAAAATTGAAAACAACACGCTGAATAAGTGTACGATATGCTCACGTTACATGACGCATAAACGACAAACTGAGAACGTGCCTGGTATGTTCAAGTAACATATTAAGAGTTATTCAGATAACTATAGCATAAAGAACATGCTAACAAGTTCACCAAACCATCAATGTCACTCCAAATCACTAAATCCAATGGAATCTTCATCCTCTGTCACTTTAAAACAACTGCACTAACTCCGGAGGTAGAAGATGCAGCGCTTCCTCTTCTACGTTGCTTACATCAGACTCATCGTGGTTTTATCAACACAGGTCTAGAGCGGCCTCTTGCGGTTTAATGTGAAAATAACATGTGAAATGATGTAATAATGTGTTAATAATTTCACCCATACATCGCTCCAGAGTATAAGTCACATCCCCAGCCAAAACTGCGACTTATAGTCAGAAAAATATGGTAGTTGGAACTGTTTATAATTTTCCCCAACTTGATGGAGGAAAAAAATGCTCCAAAGAAAGCATGATGCTGCCCCCACCTTGCTTTACTGTAGGTTTGTTGTCCTTTGTGTAATAAGCAGTGTTGTGTGTTTGGCAAAGATTCATTTTGCTATTATGGACAACAACAAGAAAACATTGATGTTGCTTTCATCAGACCATTCCACATTTTACTAAATAAATGTGTTCCGAATTGCTCAGGTGTGTTCATTTTCTTTCTCAGATTTCTTGCCATCCTACCCCTTGGCTATGACATAAAGAAGTCAAAAGATTGTTATCCCACAATTTGTTCAACGTTGCTGTTGGCAGCTTCCCAGACCAGTTTTCTTATCTTTTCATCAGTTTTGGAAGGACATTGAGTTCTTCTTGTCACTTTTGTGCCAAACAGTATTTTCCCCACTTGATGATTATTGTCTTCACTGTGTTCTATGGTATAATTAATGTCTTAGAAATTCCCTTGCATACATTTCCTGCCTGATACCACTAACAATACGATTCCTAAGCAATCGTGAAAGGAAGAGCCTATTAGAAAAGCTAACGTTTACTTGGGGTTAATCAGAGGCAGTTGAGTGCCAGAATCATTTGATTTGATTCCTTTCATTGTTTGATTTTGTCACAAAGGACAGCACTGTCATCTGTCCGAAGATATTTTCACATTTTGGGGCAAAATTAGTTACTACAAAATTAAGACGCAGGAACAATCGCTTGAGCCATACCTTGCCACACCTTGTGACCGTGTCCCAGGTACATTCAGTTACGACAAGAATGTTAGGTTACATTCCGTGGAAAGATATGACAAGAAACTCTCATCCTGATGAATGCCTACTAAGGTCTCATGGAACAAATACTGGCAACTCCTTTCAACTCCCAGTCTTGAGGGAAAGGAATAACAACATCAATAAATAAATGAGGGCGGCCCGGTAGTCCAGTGGTTAGCACGTTGACTTCACAGTGCAGAGGTACCTGTGTGGAGTTTGCATGTTCTCCCCGGGCTTGCGTGGGTTTTCTCCGGGTGCTCCGGTTTCCTCCCACATTCCAAAAAACATGCATGGCAGGCGGATTGAACACTCTAAATTGTCCCTAGGTGTGAGTGTGAGCGTGCATGGTTGTTTGTCTCTGTGTGCCCTGCGATTGGCTGGCAACCAGTTCAGGGTGTCCCCTGCCTACTGCCCGATGACAGCTGGGATAGGCTCCAGCACCCCCCGCGACCCTAGTGAGGATGAAGCGGTTCGGAAGATGAATGAATGAATAAATAAATGAAATGAACTATTGATACCATATTTAGGGCATTTTAAAATGGACAGAAAAATAAATTCCATAAATAATAACATGATGTTTTTAATTCCTCCTTCTTATCGGTAGCCTAATGTAATTTGATTATTATGTTCGATTGTTTTTGGAAAAAGCACAACAAATTTAAAAGAGAATAATTTGCCTAGATTCATCCTTCTCGGATTAGTGTGAAGGAAAAAAAAATTACATTCTTAGCACAAACATATTGTCACAGTAAGTTTTAAAATGACGTATACTATGAGGCTAACGTCTGTCTAATCATACGATACGCAGTGGTGTCATCTCACCTCGGAGGCATCATAGCGTAAACAGAACTCACAGAGGGTGAGTGAGATTAACGTTTTCTCGAACTTTCCCAAAATGCAACCTGTTTGGTGAGTTGCTGCACCGTGTTTACATTTTGGCAGTGGGTTGATGGTCAGGCATCAGATTACATGACAGGAACGCTGAAATACAACAACACGAAATCCCAGCATTCACCGCCGCTGCCACCACATCAAGAAACTAGACAAGATTTGCAGACGATCCTGTGCTTTTCAGAATTCCTCCGAAAGCCCAAATATGCCTGCCTTTGATCCAAGTCACGCTAACACTTCTCACACGTGCTCTTTTTTTGCATCCCCGCCTCATGTCCATGGCGTTTCATAACATTTTAAGATATCATTTCCCCATCGCGCTGGACGAGCTTATAATGATCTCAGCTTGTGCCCGGGCGGTGCATAATTTAACAAAGGGTGAATAATTCATATAACATTGCAGCTACTGAAAGATAATTAAACTTGCAGACAGTATAAATCACCAGAAAGATAATAAATGATGGCATCGGCGATGAGGGAAATGGGAGTTTCATTTGTAGTTTGCGACTCGGCGTATTCGTGCTCTGTCAGTGTTTTGAAGCAGATGCACGCTGATGACTTCTGAAGCAGTGGAAGACACCGCCATCTGGATTAATGGCCTTGCTCAAACTAGCTCAACAGGACAAGAGAGGTGCTCACGTTCATTATTTATTTTTGTTTCTATCCCAAATGCAACACGGACCGCACGCTTACCCGTTTCCTGCCGTGTGCTACAAACGCCGACCCCGTAATGGCGTGCTTTGTCTGCCACCGTTTCAAGGTAATCGGCAGTGTTCTCCGCAAAGCCGAGGTAGTTGTAGGAGCCCATGTTGATAACGTTGTGGATTGTCCTGCCAGTTAATCTGCAAGCAATTCAACATCAGGAGAGCCATTAGTATTTTACTTGTTTCCCCTGCACACGGAGCCGTTCCATTACACTGTATTAAAAGCATATAAATGTCCAATTATGAAGTTTCAAATATGAAATCATTATTTCGGTGGTGATTTATTCATAAGCTGTGCAACAACAGATGTTTATTAAAGAAGGAAGACCATTTCTTCAGCTGGAGCGTGAATCAAATCGCTTTACAACTCAATTTAGAACTAAAGCTGTAGATTGGAGTTTAATTTCAAGCACAGAAGTCAATAAATGTCCAAGTGATGCACGAGTGAATGTATACCAAGTTAATTCTGGTTAAGTGTACACTCTTCTTTCAGTGTAGTCGAACAAAATCGACCATCTCTTTACTCACTCCGTTTTAATTCACAACATCCCTGCAAAATCAGAATGAAACTTTAACTTATGATCATTAAAACCAGTAATTACCCCAATTCTGTGATTGATAAGTCATATCCTCTCCTCATGTTGCTGCTTATTTTAAGATGTTCTCAAGCTGTGAGCAAAATCATCGCAAGTGAATGGGACAGGATGGAGTAACCTCACCATTAAACCTACGGTAACTCAACTCCCTTAAAATTTCAATTTCACAGCAGCTGCGGCTATACGTAAGTCATATAATAATAATCATAATAATAATAATATTAAGCATCATCATGAATTTATTAATCTTCTTCTCCATTCAAAGTACAATATAGCTTATAATGTTAGAACCCAGAACTGCAATATTTCCTGCTGATCTATCGCAAACCTGAGCAAATGGAGCCATACTTACAGTGGAGTTGAACTAGCGGTGAATTAAGTTGGTAAATTACAATTTCATCAACAAAAAGTGTCGTCTTGTCGGCAAAATTCAGGAAAGGCGTACCACTTTTGGCATGGGAGATCGCGCAGAGATACTTCGCTAATTTCACCGGTAATACGTTAATATTTTGTCTGTCATGAATTTGATACCGGCTCATGGGATATTTGCAAACTGGGCCGTGATTGATCCCTGAACATGTGATGCCATTTACAGTTGACAGCAAGTGGCAAAATATGTTTTTAAAGGTGTTAATAGTACATCAAAAATAATGAAGTTATCAAATTCGTTATAGACAAAATATTAACTTTCTGCTGCTGGAAATGGCAAAAATTATTCACGTATCCCTTGAAGTAGTGCTACAAAAACTGCGACATCTGATTTGCACATCCAAAAATATCTGTTGTCTTCTTCCCACAAAGTTAGAAGAGTAGAATTGTCCAAAGTATATTTAGCTAAATATGTGCATCTTTTGTACATACTATAAGACGCCTTTGCAGCTGATAAATCACATTCTCTTCTTTTTAACTGTGCTAATGTCTTGTTGAAGTCTTCAGGCGGCTTGTACTGAAATTCAGGCTGAAAGATTGGGCTAGTTTGTCAAAGCTGTCAGTACCTAAATGTCCAGTTGTAGTCATCAGAAACCCTCTCCATCAAGTCAATGACAGGCCCCGGCAGGCTGCATAGCGGCCGGTTCCAGTTGTCTCGTACTCTCATGTACAAGTTTCGAGTGTAGAAGTTCTCAAAGTCTTGGTAAAGTGGTACAAACTCCTGGAAGCAGAGAAAATCATACTTTGAGCTTTGGTCAACTTTTATTTGACGCCTTCCTCTAACCTAGTCATGTGATTAAGACTGCGGAAACAAACTAAGCGCGTTATCATTGTCATTCCACAAGGTATTTCTTGTCTTTAGTTCGTCAGTTCTTGCTCATGCATAGGAAGTTACCGTATTGGCCCGAAAATAAGACGGCCCTGATTATAAGACGACACCCTCTTTTTCAAGACTCAAGTTTGAAAAAAAGACTTTTTGAACACCAAATTAATTTTTATACAGAAAATAATTACAGTACATCTGAAACAAACGATTATAACAATATATTTGAGAGAAAAAGCATGTTATTTTGCCTCATTCAAATCTTAATATCTGAACATTTAAATATGTAAACTAAAGTGCATCACATACGTAAATGAATGGCTTCTGGTTTTTGAAATGTAAATGACATCATAACTTCTCCTCAGCTGCCGGTTAACCTGGCTGATCTTCGACCCACTTTTCTGCAGATTGTCGCTACGTTTCTACATTTTCTGTTTTCCCTTCTATTATTTTCTTCTCTTTTCTTTCTTACCGCTATTTTTTATTTTTCTTCTTCGTGCTACCGCTATTTTTATTTTTATTCTTCATGACAGGGGTTCACTTTAGCCTGGGGAGTCAAGTTCGGCATTCGCTTCAACGATATCTGGCGCCATCTAGCGTCGTGAATGGGTATAATGTCTAGACCCCGAATATAAGACAACCCCCACTTTTTCAGTCTTATTTCAATACAAAAAACACTGTCTTATATTTGGGCCAATACGGTACACTGACTATAGTCACCGCATGACTTGTTTCATTACAGAAAATCGGTTAGCATAACCTCCCAATTCTTAGTTGCATTTAACTCCCGTCTTCACTCTGTGGCAGTAAGGCAGTAGTGTACGGCAGAGTTTCACGTCTGGTCTGACACGTGAAGCACAAAAACATAGCAGTATCTTGACTCCTCTGAGATTTAATTAGGTCCTCAGCAGATTCCCCCTCCGGTGTGCTGTCTCACCGCAGGCAACATTCGTGTGAAGCAGTACTGTACATAGCTGAAGGCGAAAGAGCTAAAGAGCAAGCATTTAAGATAGTTGGGGCAAAATACAAAGCGTTGCCACTCAAGGCACGCGCACAGCCAACTGCGCATTTGTGTGTCTGCGCATGACGTGCGTATGCAGGCAATATGCTGATGACAGGAATGACAGCAACGTACCTTCTGTTCCTCTCGTTCCTGTGCGAGATTGCGCTTCTCTAAGCCCACAGCTCTGAGGAAGTCTCTGAAGTAGCCAAAGAGGGTGACGATGCCAAAGCCCAGATATGTCAGGACAGCCACGTGCATGGGCGCCTTTTCAAAATCTTCCTGTCTGTGTTGGCCAGAGGTGACTCCTGGCCCCCCGACATGTTTCTATACAACAAGACACCAACAACAGCAGACATACAGTATATTGTAACCTAGAAAAGAGAGGGCAACACCATTTGAGTCAGTACTCTGTCCTTTTTTTTTTTTTTTTTTGGGGTGTAAGTATGCTTCCCTAAGCCTACTGTTTTGAGGAAGTCTCTCAGGTAGACAAACGGAATGACAATACTCGAGCGCAGGTATAAAGGGACAGCCACGGGCATGGGCACATGTTCAGACGACTCCAGTCTGCGCTGCTTGGAGGAAGCAATCAGCTCAGACCCTTACGATGCAACAACAAGCTGACATTATAATTAAAAGAAGAGGCAGCAATAGCATTCGTGTGGCTTGATTGAAAACACAGACTAAGCAGTGTTAAATGCAATGACAAGAAAACGTCAATACTATGATCAGAATCTATGATGTAAATAGGGATTTTATACATGCAGCAATTAAAAAAAGGTGTGAGTGTGAGTGTGGGTGGTTGTTCGTCTCTGTGTGCCCTGCGATTGGCTGACAACCGGTTCAGGGTGTCCCCCGCCTACTGCCCGAAGACAGCCAGGATAGGCTCCAGCAACCCCCGCGACCCTTGTGAGGATAAGCGGATCGGAAAATGAATGAATAAACATCCAATTTCTTCACACACATTGGGATCTAGAGCCTAAGCCATCTTTTACTGTGGGTGAGAGGTACCTTGAATTAGTCGCCGAAACCCAACTAGTCACACTTGCATTCAAACCCACTGTATAGACAATTTAGGGGTCTTCAATTGACCCCAAATGGCTGTTCATAGAATGTATATGGGAAAGAGCAGAAGTACAAGCACAGGAAGAACATGCAAACTCCAAACTGTAAAAAGGTCCCAGCCGAGATTCATATCCTCAACTTTAGCAGTTGAGAAGCAGACATGCAGACCACTATGTTGCTCAGATGATTGAGCATTCAAATATATTTTTGTTCGCTGACAAGTGGCTAATCATTTGTGAAAATGCAACAGTCATGAAGTGCTGATTAATTTATGCATTCAAAATAATAACTGCAACTGTCTATCACACATTTTTTCCAGACCTTTATTGGTTTTCTCAAAAAAAAGTTCACAAAAAATGTGTTGTAACTGTTTTTGTAGCCAAACCACATTCATGACAACAACAACAAAACGTGGGTAATGACAAATCACATGCACATTCACCCCAAAATAGTACAAGCAGGCCCCAAGGTGGAACAAAATCAGCGCAACCGAACATCCCAGAGCTGCTTCCTCATTTCCACAGCCTGCAGGCATAGAAAACCAACCTGCCTTGGTTTGGAGGTAAACTAACAAGGGCGGGGTCTCTTCCGACTTTAGGACGGTTTAATCTGACTTGCTTCCGTGCAAATAACATAACCCGATCGCACAAACTTGCTTTTAGGAATGACATGAAGGTGCCCAAAAAGTCATGCCGATGCGCTCAACAATGAACAGCACTCTCTTAACAATACAAAAAAAAAATACCACATAGTGAGTAGGTGAGCACAAATTTTACTTACGTCACCTAGCGGCTCGTATCGGGATATAAACATAAAATAATCATTATTAAAAGCTCTTCCAAAACAGTACGTCAAGTTCACTTGCACACCTGTGAAGCCGTATTTGCGTCCATACCTGTGTAGTGGTGTGACAGATGTGTATATCTTTGCATTTTAGTCCGTTTTGGTCCGGGTGGGTTAACGTTTCCATGAGGGGCTGGTCGTATCATACTCCCCCCTCCTGCACGTTGGCGAGAGTGTCGGTTGTCAACTTTCAGCAGGTATCAAGGTGCCTTCGACTTCCTCCTTGTACCGCGTCACTGTCTGCCTCCCATTGTTTTGATATTTTTACTTCCACGACAGCGCAAGCATTTCCCTCCTGAAACGCACTACAATGTGGATGAAATGCCGAATCGAAATGATGCACTGCAGACATCGTAAAATCATGAATCCAAATGCTAAACAATATTTACTTACTTTGAGGAAATATTGGTATAATGTTGGTCACATGCTAAAAACAACACATTGTTTTACTTGCGCACGCACAAGTAAATCCTTCGTTGCATTTTAGAGGGGAGGGGGGGAATGATGTATTTTAGCATTTAGCCTGCATTTTATTAATACGTTGTACGTATGTACTTTGTAAATACTTTCGAACGAGTTTGACAGTCAAAAAAAATGTTTCCTCCCCCATTGGCAGTTCTGCGCTTTTTATTGTTTGGTCAACTCCAAAGTTGTTAACTTGTTGCTTTTCATCTGTAGGAATATAAAAAGTGATCATCAATGCCTCAGGTGTGCGTCTTCTGCATAGTGATGCAGAAGATAACTGCATCAATACCATCATTATTTACTAATAGACATAGATTTTGCACAGTATGTCAAAAGTGGTTAATAAGATAAGATAAGAAAACCTTTATTAGTCTCGCAATGGAGAAATTCCCAAATCACAGCAGCAAAGTTATGAAAGGAAGAAGTAGAACAACAAAATATAGGAGCTGCTGGAAAGGCAGCCACTCTCGCGGCGCCATTTTGAAGTCAAAATAACATGACACAGAAAGAGATAATTTTCAGACAAATTACGCATGTCCTGTAAGTGTGATTATCTCACTCTCATAAATACAAAACAATACATCTTTATTGACATAGTACTTTCACAACAGCTGCAGGTTGAACAAATTGCTTAACAGAACATATAACATTAAAATATGAACAATAATACAACATACACATAATCTAAAACAATAGTACAATACAGTAAGCCATTCCTACATATGCCATGTGGTTTGAAGCGGGTTCGATGAAAGAGGCGAGATTCAATCGCTTTTCACCACGGGGTCAGAGGTGTCATGATCACAGCATGAATGACGTCACACACGTCTGCTCCAAGCGACGTTTGAAAGCAAACAAGCAGCTGTAGTATGAGCTACAGTATCGTCTATTATCCTTCCCTCCATACTGATAGTGCACATTTGACTCGATCATGCTACAACTTGGAGCAAGGGAAATTTTACAGTCTGATGTCTTTCGAATGGGGATCATTTATTATTGGAGGTACAAGGCTATCCTTGACACACTTTCCCACGTTCTTTATCTCAATGGAAATGTTCTCTCCATTCCAATCGTATTGCTTCTGAGACTGCACTGGCCAATGTTCGGGTTGTTCTGTGGCATGACGCACAAAATCAGCTGTCATTTACAGATCTGGGCTGCCAGTAGCTCCCTTGTTAGGGAGGGTGCTCGTGGGAGGTGGGGTGCAGCCTGACACATGAATGAAGACAGTATAGGACACTGGAAGATCAGGGGAATTTCCGATTAAAGAAAAAAACAGAAAAGAAGGTACAGTGCTGTGGAACATTCCTGCTGGGTGGAATCCAGCTGTTAGAGAGAGAATAAATGAAATGAGGAGAGGCCACCACCCGTCTTAGCACACTGCATTTAAGGTATCTGATTCTTCACATCCTCCAACCTCCATTTGCTGTCTTGAATGGAAATGTTTTGCTTCTTATTCTACAGGATTGGAAGGCATGTATTTCTCATTTCGCTGCATAGGGGCCATGTGAGGCAGTGGCACCAACTTTGTCGTGTCGATAGTGAAAGGATAGATAGGAAATGGTTATGAGTAAGAATTTGATAGCTATAAATAGATAAAGTCAGATTTAGCATATCTATTTTTCTTTATGAGCAAAAAGGAATAAAATATTGCAGGCACAACAAATGACATCAGAATTCAATGAACCCCCCTCACACACACACACACATACACGCATTATAAGCCCCACTTGGTGGTAATGCTGTAATATGATAATGTAATAATTCTACAGCAATGCAGAGCCACAATATAAAACATATATATATATATATATATATATATATATATATATATATATGTGTGTGTGTGTGTGTGTGTGTGTGTGTGTGTGTGTGTGTGTGTGTGTGTGTGTGTGTGTGTGTGCGTGTGTGCGTGCGTATTTATGTTTCCTGTTAAAGTAGTTACTGTGTTATGCTCAAATTCTCACCACAAGTATTACTGTATATTCCACCGTGTTAAAATAAATGCGATCAAAGAAAGAAAACACACGCCTTTCAATGAAAGTATAACTCAGAAAGCACGTTTCTCAGTGCACTAGATGATAGGACTTCATTTCCCCATTTAAAATATATCCTGGTTGCTATTGATTGATGGTTTAATTTCCTTACAGGATTGATCATTTCATTTCCGAAGCCCCAGTTTCCCTTCCCTGTATTTACCATTAGATTAATAAATGCACATGCCCTTTTTTAAGATGAGATGGGGAAATTAATTAAAAGTCACCATGAAAGAGATTCTCTACCTTGAATACAAATGAATGGTGAACCAATTATGGGGGAAATGCACACTGTGCTTAGTGGGGCATCTCAGTCAAATACCATTTTAATGTTAATGTCATGTAAAATTGGCTGTTGGCTAATCCTTGTTTAATGTTCTTGTGACTATTAATATTGGGACATTTTCCAGAGAAATAATACATTATACATTTCATCACCTTTGTCATCATTGGTGTGCATGTTTTGTTGGTGAGTGTGCTCTGTGGGGGAATTTGGCGACCTAGCGGCAGGATCTGAAACAGCAGCTCCCTTTTGGCAAATTTTTCATGCATTTGACGAAGCAATCGCGTGCACAGGCCTAAGCTTGTGGTGGTATTTGCACACAGTATTCACAGGCTGACTTATGCTGGATCGGGATGTTTATAGGTGTCAAGCTGTGCTGTTGGAGACCAGTTGTAATGCACAGCTATATTTAAACTTCCCCTGGGGTGCCATTAAATCGTGTAATTTCTTCGTCGCGCCCCGTTGACCTCATTTTAGTATGCACATCATACAGCATTAACAGGAAAAAAAACATCAAAAAGAGGAATATTCAAATTTATATCCGTGCCTATCTCACGTTTACGTTCAATCCCCTTTGCAGACATGCTGATCACATTATCCCAAATACATTTAGAACAAGTAAGAAAAGGTTACTTGTATTTGGATGGTAAAGTAGAAGCAATGGGATTTAATTTGGGGAGTTATGACTGTTCTGCTTCTGTAGAGCTGTAAGGAGGGAGACTTTGGTCAAATGCATAGTCTGTTAAGACCACCATTGAGACTTGATGAAAGGATAAAATGTTGATGGATGAACTGACTTTTATTTTGTCACGGAATGTTTTACTCAGTTAAATAAACAGGGTCGACATACCCCGGTATGTCATTGTGTTTCTGTGTATTCAGGGAGACGGAACAGACCGAAGCATCACATTGTTCTTCAAGCCTTATTTGTAAATAGGCATTTGTATGGCTATGATTTCGACCGCTTGCCGCTGCAGTCGTCTCAATTTTGAGTCTACACATCCGGAAGATTCTCCCTCGTTCACGTTGGAAGGAAGAAGGGGTAAAAGACAAATTCAGCGACAGATATTTATAGAGAGTGGGAGAAACTGAGATGGTGGCTTGAAAGGTTACAGACTAAGAGGGAGTGTCTGGGTTGTAATGTGGGAGAAAGATGCATTGAGTCGTTGCATGCAACAAACTGGGAGCCGGTGGAGAATAAAAAAATAAAGAAAGAACATTTAGAGCTGGAGTTGGTACTTCATTGTTGGCGTGGATCTTAATGATGTTCTGAAATTCTTTTTAAAATGACTCACTTAGAGAGGCTGGAAGGGCTTGTTTCTGCTCCCCGCCCCCTCTTCTCTTTTCATCCTACTTGAATCCTTCTGGCACTCTTCCACAGAAAGCATGAATTATATAAATTGAGGATTTTGTTAGCGTTGTCATTCAAGGTGATTCTGTCTTCCTGAACTTTCATTCATGAGTGGGTGAGCCAGCGCAAAGACTTGATTCCCTCATGGCTGAATTAGATCACCAAGGAGACCAAAAACACACTTTTCCGAACCAACCACTTGTTCTCCTCCTGACAAATCTATTGGCCTTACGACACCGACTCTCTGCAAGGCTACAGACTCCCAGTGAGGCTCCCCCTGGCTGTAATTACCGTTTCCTATCTACTTGTATCCAGAGTCCCGAGCAGCTCGAGTGAGACTGCACATTAAATCAGCACTCCAGCATGTCGTAAGTCAGCCATACAGACAGTGTCTGGGACATTCACGTGTCAGACAGTGCCTCCTGGAGGTGAAGTCCTGCGGGGTGGTTGATGTATGGACCAACACGGTCTGATTTTAATGGATGATCTCTCCTCCCCTCAGCGGGCCAATCCCGAGTCACTGTCACACCAGGCAGAGGAGGATGGATGGCGGGCTGCCGTGTTGGGGACCGTGTGGAAAAAAATATTGTCTGGTGGATGTAAGGCTGATGGGAATCACAGCGCCGCATTTTCTCGTGAAGCAGTGTCTTTAAGGGGCCCGAGCTGTCACGAAAAGGGATGCTGTGGGGGAAGAAAGGTGTTGGTGACAACTACGTTGCACCTCGTGTGTGAAGCACCAGGCGTATTTTCTTCGTTCGACTGTTCATTGCATCCATTTTTTGTACGATGTGCATCCTGTTCAAAGTTACGGGGAGCTCGCTCCCATCGCAACTGACTTTGGGCAAAAGGCGGACTACACCCTTGACTCAATCACAGAGCACTTATAGAGTCACCAAACGCAAGCACTACATAGTTTCAAATGTCAAAATGCATCATCATGTGTGTCATTCCAATTTTTAAGATATGTAAGTAAGCAATTTCTCACTTCAGTTTGAAATATCGAGTGAAAAACAAACATTCATCCATTTCCACATTTAAAATGAAAATAGGATAATCACACTGTATAGAATAATTTGCCACACTGCAATTCAATTTTGTCACACCAAAAGAAGAGGCGTTTGGCCCGATCTGCATAAAATATCAATCACCGACAAAGTATGTATAGCCAAAGTCATTATGCTCAGCCATTTACAACCAAAAGCAACATGTCAGTCCACACAAAAAAAAGCGTAACTGAGCCATTTTGCCATGCCGTTAAATTGGCATTAGTACAGCAAGTAAAATTGAAATAAAAAGAGCGATGCAGACATTGAGCCAGAGGGGCTATTTTATTTTATTTATTTATTTTTTTGTCGTTTTTGTGGAGCACGGTTATGAGAGTATCAATCCACATGATGCCACACGAAGGCTCTGCTCATTTACCATGCACAGCTCATTCTCCAACGGTAATATCGCAGTTACTGTACTTGGAAGTCGCATTCACTGTTTGTTATTCTTACTACTTCTACTGGAGCAGAATTTTATGATGTTGTATTTTGGCACGCAAAGGCTCCGAGTCTTTTCCAATGTGCTGCAGGTTTTATCTTGGTTTGTGGGATGGTGACAGCCTGGCAATTGGAACTTTAAATTTCCCGAGACTGACAACGAATGTGAATTTAGGCACTTCTGGGTAGTTTTTATGAAATGTACAAAGTACTTTATCTGCAAAAAGAGCTTCATGAGGCTACTGTAATGACCAATCTCCAAAGCTCAGTGTTTCCCTTCAAACCACAGCTAGGCAGATGTAATTTTCATTGAACACGATGTATGAAATAAAATTCTTCAAAGATTCTCCCTCTCTGGCTACAGCTCACTTCATTCTCTAACTTTGTTCTGGGGAAGAGTCGATATAGGAAATGCACAAAAGGAAAAATGGAAGTTAATGTTTCCTGCTCAGCCGACAAACTAAGTTAGGATCAATATAACACACTTAATGCAGTCTTTCCTAAACGTCTGGCCTGTTCTTTTGAAATAAAACTGCAATAGGGTTCCAAAGTATGTTTACGTCTTTCTGAATGTGTTCAATTCCCAGACACACCATTAATAGATCATCACGCTCAGCTCTCATTAATCGATCACATTACGACACTTTGGGTGTGTTCACAGCTACGGTGAGAAAAAAAAAGTCACACGATTGGGTGTTATTTTTCAAGCTGGACCTCTAAAAGCATTTCAATGTTTAATGGAGCGTTTTGTTCTGAATTAAGGGATTGTGGTCCTGCAGCGGAGCTGCGCATGCTATCAACCAAGGCTGTACACAGGGTACTGATCACCAATATTGTGTGCTGAGAGGGAAAAAAAAATGCCGAAAACAGCATTTTGAGCTTTAAACCAATGCAAACAATCATAAAATTGATTCATCGGTTTGCAACCATTCCCGCATACCAATGGCGAATGCTCGAAACAGTCATGTTTACTGTGATGGTAAATTAATGATGCAAGCCCGAATTTAACTGAAACAAGACATGTTCAAGATGGTGGCTGGCTGTGACAATAGTGGCAACAGGCGTCGGAGTGAGTCTGGAGGGTGGGGTGAGGGTGCATGTGGACGCATGTTAGCCATTGCATGATAAAAAGGTGAGTGACTGATGGGCATGTGTGAATACTCCTTCCGTTGCAAATGTTGAGAGGGGTGGACACATGGGTGAGTCGCTAATTAGGGCGAGATGTAAAAGTCCCTGTCACTCCTGATCATCTTTGCTTAATGCGCTCCGAGACAAATGCAAGATGAAGCATGCGGTGATGAGAATGATGAGACACTCAAGTAGCCATATTCAAGATGACATTTTAACACAAAATATCTTTCTGTGTGTTGATTTCACTCTCTGGTTGGTAACGACATGAGACGTCACTGATTTTGTGCTTGAATCAGTTAAGATTTTTATGGATGTCTTGCAAGTTGACTTTGAATTTAGTTCTAAATTGCAATATTGTGTATTGTGGAAAACATGTTTTGCTTTTGCAGCAAATAACATTTTTTTAAACGATATTTTTATAATTTTTCATGTGACGTTAAATTATTTAATTATGTGTAAATTCTCACACTCACAAATTTTTGATGAGGCGTTTTTTTTTAAAATGGATACAATGTTTTTCTTTTCTACACTACAACAGAAATGAAATGCAGAGCAGGGTGGAATCATTTTCATGTCGTGAGAGTAAAAATAAAGATTTAATGAACCAGATTAGATTAGATCAGTGCTAGTTTATCTCTTTATTTTTTTCATCTGTCCAAAAGAAATCTGGAAAAGTAACTAATGCGTTTGCATTATACATGGGAGTAGGATGAGACAGATTACCCCAAAAAGAAACATTTTAACAAGGCCTCCATTTTATTTTGAAATAGGTCCATTTTTTTAAATGCCAAAGAGAGGTGTGACCTATCCTTGACACTTGGCGAGAGTCGATGTAAATCTTCTCCACATAGATTTGCAGGCAATCAGAGATGACACATTGATTTCCCGTCATTCACTTTCACACCTATGACTAATTACAGTTTCCAGTTGAGGCTGAGGCAGCAGGGAGGGGCACTGTAACCAGCTGAGTGGTGGATTTGTGGTGACATCGGTTACCGCTGGGCTACTCACACACCCTATTTTTATGCTCTCACTGGACACACGCATGCACACCCATACATGTAAATAGTGTAGATGACAGCAATATTGGTGTGTGTGTGTGTGTGTGTGTGTGTGTGTGTGTGTGTGTGTGTGTGTGTGTGTGTGTGTGTGTGTGTGTGTGTGTGTGTGTGTGTGAGACTGACATGCAATTTCAATAAGCATGTGATGTGAAC